>JADKXX010005341.1:0-84917 GCA_017310255.1 Butorides virescens | reverse complement strand
CGGGTCCGTCCCGGTCGGTCGGTGCCCCGGTCCGTCCCGGTCGGTCGGTGCCCGGGTCCGTCCCGGTCGGTCGGTGCCCGGGTCCGGCCCGGTCGGTCGGTGCCCGGGTCCGGCCCGCGGGCGGGCTCCGGAGGTGCCGGTGCCGCGCCCCGCCGCGCCCACCAGGTGGCGCCCTAACACCGCGCAGCCGGCGCCGCCGCGCCCGCCCATTGGCTGCGCCGCCGCGTCGCCATGGCAACGGGCTGGCAACCGGTCCAGCTCCCCCCTCCCATCCCTCCCATCCCTCCCATCCTTCCCATCCCATCCCTCCCGTCCCTTCCCTCCCCAAATCGCTCTTCCCCCTGCCCCGCTCCCCCCGGCCCTGCCCCGGGAGGCACCCACGCGTGTCTGCGTGGAAGCGCGCCCTGAGCAGAGGGACAGCGGGGCGGGGGGGGGGGGGGGGGAGGGGAACCGGGGTGAAACTGCTGCCAAAACCAAGTCACACTGTAACACAGGGAGGGTTGTGCAAGGCTGAACGCTTTCCTAACGCTGCCCCTGTGACTCTGCTGCTCCCAGAGCTGAATACCAGACGTGTCCTCTCTTTCTTCTCTCTCTGCCCCTTTTTCTTTCCCGTTTTGCTCTTTGAACTCCCGAGCTCCTGCGCTGGTGAGTGTCGCGTGGTGTGTGGGCTGAGATGCCCACTTTGAGGGTCAGCGACGCTGAATTCTCTGTGGAAGGACCTCGTGGCCCTGTTGGATGCAGACAGGAGGGCCTCGGCGTGGAGCTGGGCAGTGGCCTGTGATTGTAACTTCTGGTTGGCCTAGGCTGAGAAGCAAAAGCACAGACTATCTAGAAAGTCAAGATGATCTTTTAAGAAGCCAAATTTCCTTTTCTTACTCCAGCTCCTCCAGCCAGGTCTCATTCTTGCCCTGGGTGGAGCTAGATTTCTAATCCACTGGGAATGGTAAACTGTGTAGAGAAAGCCCTTCAAACACTGCCTGTGGGATGGAGCACAAGCCCTCCCAGTCCTTGACTGTATAAATGAGATGTGTTCCCATGCAGATTCCATTTAACCCTTTTTGTGCCTGCCCTGGGAGGCACAAACCAACAATCTCACACAACTAACCAACCCTTCAGCCTACTGCCCGTCCTGAGCAGGGAGATGGGATGCATTGCACTCACTGTTGTTTCTAAAACGACTCAGGAATAGACCCAGGGGGCTGCAGCTATGGTTTCTCCCTCCTCTCCAGCAAGGACAGAACATCTGGAATGGGTTTGGATAAGCTGTATTTGCACTCACAACAGGAGGCTGGAAACCACCCCCTCACAATTAGGAGTTTGATGCTCTGAAGACACTGGATATGACTTAATTTTGAGGTCTTTAAGTTGATTCAGAGGTGCGTTTGACCCAGACTCTCAACAATTCTTGGCTGGCCACATCCCTTCCCACCCCCTCATGCTACTAGTTCGGAGGGCTCTCTAGTCCCTAGGAAGTGCTTGGTTGATAAACTGTACCTGCCTTGTTGCCTAACAACTGTGCCAGGCCCACTGGTGAAGCCATTTCATGGTGGTGGTCTCCTGGGGCTGCAGCACCCTGTGTGCTGCAGGGGAATGGTGCTGAGATGCTGCTGAATCCTTTGCTCTGTCAGCTCCCAGGGAAGGTCATTCCTGCAGCACGGGGCCACCCTCGCTTTCTTACAGCTGCTACAAAACTGCAGGAAAGCGCTGCAGATGATGGGATTTCTCTGCTGCTTGGGGAGGGAGGGAAGGCTGCTCCGGCTACCACAGCCAGTGCCCCCTGTCCGTCCCTCCTCGGCTCTCAGCTCACCCCTCGCCACCTCCTCCTGTGGGCAATGTGGCTTCTCCTCCCGTGGCAGGGCAGGGAGAGGCACAAGGTGGGGTTAGCACAGCCTGCCCTGCTGGTGGGGTTTATCCCCCATCCTCTGGGACCGCAGCTTTTCTGGTCCCAGCACGGCAGGGCTTGTGCAGGAAGAAAGAGGCATTTTCAGCAGGGTGTGCCTCCTTCTTCCCTTTCCCCAAGGAAAGGGAGCTCGGCGGAGGGAAGGCAGGGTTTCAGGCACCTCCTTTGGAGTTTGCGTTACCCTCCTCCAAGCCAGCTCCATAAATTACAGCCCTAATTGAAACCATGCCTAGGCTGTGCTTGCCTAAACCATGGGGTGAGCGTTTCTGCTTGTAGTGAGGCTGTTTGCAGGGACAGAGGAGCTCCTCCGGTGTCAGTGGGCAGGGCTCTGTCTCTACCAGGCCATTTGGCGCTCCAGCGCTGGCCCAAATTTTTACCCTCAATTATACATGAGGGCCAGTGGGGCTTGGGAGCCTGCAGCACTTGGGGGGTCTTTAAAAACTGATGCGAGTGTCTCATGTGAGGACGTCTGGGTGCAAAGTCACCCACTAAGCCCAAGGTCTATGGGTGGGTGGAAGGACCACCACAAAGGCATTGGCAGCCCATAGAAACGGTGGTTTATCAAAGTCCTGCAAGTGCTCAGAGCTCAGCAAGGGGCTGGCGAAGGCTCTGTTGGGAGTCACCGCTTCGGTACGGGGTGACAGGCAGGTGAGGAGCCTGGGCTGGGCTGTAGGGCTGCAAGGAGCCCTGCATGGCTCTGGGATTTCCCCAAAATGTGGAGGCTGACTGTTTCCAGGGCATATGTTGATGCTCAGTACCTCTCACTCATCTCAGGACCTTTACAGGGTTCCCAGCCTGGACCGTGGGGCGATGGAGAGGCTGGGTCAGATCCCAGCAGGATTGGGATGGGATGGGATGGGATGGGATGGGATGGGATGGGATGGGAGAGCGTGGTCCAGCATCAGGCCCACAGGCAGCAATGTCACAGTGCCCCAGCAGCCGGGAGCTCTGAACGAAGGCTGCGGCTTTCACCGCTCCCCTCCCTTGGCCGGGGAGCTCTCGCTGCCACGTGGCCTTTTCCACTACAGCACCCTCCTCTCCGCCTTGCTTTGCTTCTTGCTCTTTTTCTTTTTTCCTCAGGAAACATCTGGAAGCTGAGTGAGAAACATTAAAAGGGGAAAGAAAAAAAAAAAAAAGAAAAGACAGGGGAAAAAAGCAAGGGGGAGGGGATTTTGGGAACACCATATGATTTCACTTTCCTAAGACAACTGCAATTATGCCTTTGAGGCTTTACCAGTCACTGTAGATTCAAACCATGTTGGATGATGTAAGTGGGAAAATATGAAGGGCCTACTGACTGCTTAAAAAAAAAAAAAAAAAAGAGATCAGTTTCTCGCATTTTATTTAACATTATGAATCAGAAGAAGGGCGCCGTCCAGATGAGCTTTTTCTTTATTGCTTTCCTAGCCTTGGTTGTGCCTCGCTGATCCCTTGGGAGAGGGGAATGCCTCCTGTACCTATGCCCATGACCTCCCCTGTCCTGCAGCAGTCTGCATCTGCCGTGAGCCCCCAAAACCCCCCCCAGGACAGAGCTGGGGCTGGATTGCTCCCAGCCGAGACACATCCCGGGCTGGGCTCCTGCTTGCACTGAAAAGGGAATATTTACTGTTTGGAAGCCCAGATGGTGAATGGGGTAAGCAGGAGCTGTTGGTCCCAGCTTAGCAACCATGAGGACTCCTGTTTTCAGGCAACTTCCAGCTATCCTTGCCTATTTGATGCTGGCTCCTCCGTCAGTTTTGGGAGATTTGGATGCAGTGTCTCTGTGCGGAGCCTGGAGCCCAGCACCGGGGCAAAGCCACTTGAAAGGATAAAGACATTGCTGGCAGTTTTAATGGACTTTCCATTGGAAAAAGGAGGAGGCTGCAGGAGAGCTGGGCTTTCAGCTGACAGGGCTTAAACTGTCATAAATAGGCTTGGGAGTAATGAAAAAATTTCCCCCATCCCTGGTTCCCATGGGAAGAAATCAGGTGTGCAAACTGGGAGGGGAAATCCCGTGCCAAAAGGAGTTGCCCAGAGCCACCATTGCTGATGCTGGGGGAGCCGGCGGCTGAGCGGAGTTATTAGAAAAATGTGAGAGTCACTCCTTGGCTGCAAATAAAGAAGCAATTTGGGTTTCTCCTATTTTCCTTTTTTTGTTTTAATGAGCAGCTCCGGATCGCAGCGTGCCTGATTAAGCAGCTGCCATGAGGACGTGTCAGCGACTCGCTTTCATTAACGAGAGCTTGAGTGATCTGGGGGTTCCTGCAGCAGCAGTTTTGGAGAGAGCCGACACCGGGCATCGCCAGCAGGGCTGGAGCGGGGTGCTCACCCCGGCACAAGGTGCCCATCAGCCTCCAGGGAGGTGCTGGGGTCCCTTCCCCCCGCGGGGCAGGGCATGGTGGTGGGGAAGGGACACGACTCGGGGGGACATCTCAGCATTTAACACCGAGGAGGAATCAGGCGCTGCCGGAGCATCCATTTAAAAGTCTCATTTTAAAGGAGGGGGGTGTGTGTGTGTTTGCTCATCAGACATGAGGGCAGAGGAGGTTCTCCAGGAGTTTTGGTTGAATAAAAGGATTATTTCCTTGTCTTTTGGCTGCTGAAACTGAGAAAATGTTGGTGCTCAGCTGGAATTTCTCAGCTCACTGTCGCTGAAGACACAGACCCTGATTATTTCAGTACAAACCCAGGACTGCTTGAAGGAAATTATCCAATGCAAAAGCTTGGGTTTCAGCAGTTTGTTTGAGAAGTAAAAAAACCCTAAAATCAAATGCAGGGGAAGCCCTGCCCTGGCTGGGTGGCAACAGTGAAGTGAGCAAACTGCTGGTTGCATGAGTGGGACAGAGCGTGGCCTCGCGGGCACAGGCTGGGGCAGTGGGTGGCTGTGGTGGCCCCAGAGATGGTCCCCAGCACCCCCATGTCCCAGCAAGACCTGGCCTGGGCTGCTGAGCTGTGTGGCTCGGGTTTTTGGAGGAGCCCCAAGCAGAGCAGGGGTGATGGGGGGTGCCCTACAGCCTCTCTTCACCCCAGTTCTCCCCTGCTGAAGCCCACGTGGTGCATGCTGGCAGAATGCCCTGCCTGCTCTGCCTTCCCTTCTCCTTCCCGTTGCTGAAGGGATGGAAAAATTCATCCAGCTTGAGTAAAACCTCCCCAGAGATCTGCTGTGTTTGAAACCTGCCTGGTGCCTGCCTGTCCTGCCCGGGGACCCCCACCCTGCGGTGCCTGGGGGCTCCTTGCCAGCTTGGCGCTCAGGGCTGGAGCCAGAAACAGCCCATCAGCTCACGTACAAGAAGGTTTTGCCACGGATCAGCTCTCCTGGGGCTTTCCTGGCATCTCTCCGTCAGCTCGTAACATTTTTTTTTTTTTTTTTGCCTTGCAGTTTAATACAACAGAGAGATCCTGGCAGAGCTTTGGCCATCCAGAGGGAATTGGTGACAAATCCAGGGAGTTCATAAAACCCAGGGATCGGAGGGAGCCCTGGGGGCCACAGCCCAGCTGTGGATGGACAGCCCTCCTTCCCAGCTCCATCCCCAAAATTCCTGGCCATCCAAACTAGATGCCAGTTCTTTCCTGCCTTGATGTAGCCCTGAGCATATGGGGGGCTGGCAGCCCCACGAGAGACCGCGTGCTCCGCAGCCTGCTCCTTCTTGTGGGTCCTGGGCATTCCCAGGGGCAGTGGGGGGCCACAAGTGGGTTTTCGTTGTGGCCAGGAGGGCTGGTGGCAAACATCGCCCTGCCCTTACCAGCCCAGCCACAAGCACACGCATCCTGTTTGCACATCGCCAGAGCGATCCCATAAAGAATTTATGGTCTAAATGGACAGGAAGAAGGAATTGTTATTATCTTAGGTTTTTAGATAGAGAATGAAAGTGGAAGAATTAAATGACTTGCTCAAGGTCAGTCAGGGAAACTGTCAGTGATCCTGGGAAAGGGGCCAGATTTTCTGAGCTCCTCGGTGCTCAAGGTGTGCCCGAGGCTGCTGGACCTGGGTGCTGGGAGAAGCCAGGCTCAGGGCTGGGCTCCTCTCACCCTCCTCGAGAAGGGGAGACCCTGAGGACCCCAGGCTGCAAACTGGGCTGAGGTTTGCTCTCTGGCCATGTGGGCAAGCAGCACAGCGTGGCTTGCAGCCCGTGAGCGGAAATTTCTCATCCCAGAACATGCAGCCTGGTCCCCAACATTGTCTGGGGGAGCTGTGCCAGGGGCTGTGTGGGAACGTTCAAGCCTGTCCCCTGGCCCTGTGTGACAGCAGCAGGTAAGGCAGCACCCCATGCTCCCCATTTCCAGAACCCTTGCTCCTGCCCCGCTCTGTCCTCTGCCCAGCTCCCGTGGCTCGGGCAGCCGTGTCCCACTGCGTGCCGGGGCTTTGCGGGGTGCAGGGTGCCTCCGGGTGCGGGGAAAGGAGGCAGTGATGGGGAGCACCCCAAGGGACATGGTTTAGTGGTTTAGTGGTGGGATGGCAGGGTTAGGTTAAAGGTTGGACTCGATGATCTTAAAGGTCTTTTCCAACCAAAGTGATTCTATGATTCTAAGGTGGGACTCCACCTCTGGTTTCTGGCATCTGGGCTGGCGGGGGGGGGTTTGGTGTCACCGTGATTCAGCCTTCGGCCTCGGCTGCCTGCGGCCAGCGCCCACGCCAGGCTGCGAGAGCTTCCTCCCGGCTCGTGGGGGTGGCTCCGCGCCTGGGAAAGCTCCCAGCTTGATTAAGAGCTTCCTGAGCTGATGCACGCCGAGCTCTTGGGTTTCTCTCTCGAGTCATCTCCGAGTAAAACCTGGAGTAGGCAAAGATGGGGGAGATCAAAACAAAGCCAACCCAACTCTGCTGCTCTGTGCAAGGATCAGCATTAGCCTGATTCCCCCAGGGCTTAAAGACGCTCCTTGCCCAGCTTCCCAAAGCATCGTCCTCAGGGATTTGTCCTGCGGGAGACTTTGTACAGCTCCCTGTTTACCAGGGAAAGATCTATGTGCAGATTAAAGTTTCCCTGGATCTGCATGAAGGAACTGCGTGGGTGTACAGGATGGTGGGGGGGGTGTAGGTGGGGACCTCCCTTCTGGGTGATCCTGGCAAACCTTCCCAGCTTGCTTACAGCAATGGGGATTTTATTTCACCGTCACAAAGTGGGGGACCACTGCCTGGAGGTGAAAGGAGGAGGAAACTTATCTAGTCCTCAACCTCTGCGTAAGGGGAGGAAACCAGCATACCCATAGCAGCACCAGAGGAATCCCAGTACCCGTGTGTGCGTGCTGGTGGCTGGCAGGAAAGGAGGCTACGGGCACTCCGGGCAGCCGGAATAGCTGGCGGTGTGGATCACTGGAGATCCCTGTTTTCCACCCTCGGATGTCCCTCTTGCTTGGCAAATGGCCAGACACCAAAATGCGTCCCCATGTTCCCAGCACAAACTGTGTTTGGAGACATGGGATGTTGCTTCAGCCCCTTACGGAGACCAGAGCCAGCTGCAAACCTTGGCCTTGGCTCGGGGCTGCGGCTCCTGGGCAGCCAGATGAGCAGGGGAGCAGGGGCTGGGCTGTGGGCAAGCGTGTGCCGGGGGGCTACTAGCCCCCACTCCATCCCCAGCATCCCCCCCCCTCATCCTCAGCTGCTGTGGAAGGCGTCCCAGCAGCACAGCTTTTCTGCAGGCAATCAAACAGCAGCCTTTAATCTGCAGGCATTTAAAATATGCAGCGTTTCCTCTCGTTTGAACCTGAACAGAGCCCCGAGAGGCTGAACGCTCCCTGCCCGGGTCCCAGGCAATCCTGCTGCGCTAAGCGCGGGCCCACATCCCTGGGCTCAGACCTAGCTAAACCTTAATTAGAATGGTGATTGCAGCGCTGAATATTATTTGCTTAGTTTTCTGCTATTAACTAAGATAAGGTCAAAGTCCCATTAGGGCGGTCACTGACTCTCCAGAGTCTTTGACCTCAAAGTTCTTGACGTTTTCTCAAAAAAGGCAACGAGAGGAGGCAGAGGAAGAAGTGACTTTGCCAGGGATACCAAAGCCCTGCTTTTCCTCTCTCTCTGTCCTGACTCTGGGGCTGAGCAATTTGCTGCACGTTTAATCATTTAGCTAGCGAGTCCTGCAAGCTTTTTGCAGGGCGCCTGCATCCTTCTCCGATGCAATCACTTGAAATGGAGCGTGAACTTCTGCAGAGCCCGGCTCTCCCCTGCCGCCGGCCGCCCCGCCTGGTGGCACGTGCGAGGCAGCCCAGTCCCACCAGCCTGGCCGGAGCTGCTGTCCCTAAGCCCTGAGCGTGCCGTGATTGCAGAGGATGGCCAGGCCTGCAGGCAAAGCTCGCCCAAGCCAATGCAAAGCTTCCGCTCGCTCCAGCAGTTTTGGTGAGGCTTGTTCTAAGGGAACGGTGTTTTCGCTGCTTTTATGGGTTGTCAAAGCCAAACGCTAATTCCCACGCACCCTGGAAAGAACAAACCACAAATGTTCCTGAAAAGCAAATGTATCAGGACTGCAAATAGGGACGCATAAGCAAAGGCACATGCAAAAACCTCTCAGAGGGAGGGATGCGAGGGGCATCCTTAGGATGGTGAACGCTCTGGGTCTCCCCTGCTCCGGGAGCAATAACATCTACAGAGGGGCAGGATGAGTGCAGGAGCTGGGACCGGTCAAGTTTAAACCTGCTGAGACTCATTCTGCAGAGCCCTCAGCAGAAGGAGAAGAAATCAGGTCCGCAGGTCCCGGGACGTGACCTCTCCTCGCAGCACAATGTTCCTCTTGTCTTTGCTTTGAGCTCTCAAGGCGGCCGCGCTGGGTGAACGCCCCATTTATACATGCAATCCGTGCAGCCAATTTACACCTCAGCCGTCCTGTGTATATATGTTTTTACTAGCCTGACCTTTTCAAGCTGTTACGGGATGACGTCTTGAGGCCTTTACAAGATTTTTCGGCGGTGGCAGTAAATAGCATCTCCCGACACGTTTGCGGAGAGGCAGGTTAGGCCGTTCGATAATACACCCTAAACACCCCGCACGCGATGCTCTCAGCATCCTGAAAGGGTTTGCTGGCTTTTTTGCAAATCCTTAGGGGCAGGCAGGAGTGCAAATGAGAATTCAAGTGTTTACAGTTCCCAGCCCGACTCCTCCAGTCCCCCTTTGCAAGGGACTCTCCTGTCCAGATGTCCTTGGTGTCATACAGACACACATACAGCCCTGAAAAGGCATTAGGGACCCAAGTCACACTGGTTTCCATCAGCTGGGTATCAAATGGGAGATACCTTCCCCCCCCCGACTTACTCCCAACACCCGCCTTTGCTTTCCTAATCGCCATATGAAGAAAATATTATTCCTTTACTGCTATTCTTTACACAGGCTATTACCCTGTGCTACTTCAGCTCATGTTACAGCTCTAGCCTCACTGTTTGAAGCCAAGACTAATCCTAAATCATGAATGGATATTAGGGAGGTAGGGTGAAGGCGAGGGCACCGCACAACACGCCTGGCTAAACTCCCCAAGCACATGGAGGAGCCCTGGCAGGGCCAGGAGCCGGAGCCGCTGGTCCCCACCAGCCACATCCCCTCTGCTACCTCTGTGCTGCTACTGCCTCCTCCTCCTCCTCTTCCTCCTCCGCCTCCTCTTCTTCCTCCTCCTTCTCCTTCATCCTCCTCCACCATCATCTCCTCCCCAGATGGTCCCTTGGGGCTGCAGCCCCAGCAGAGCACCCATGGGTGCCTTGTAGCTTAGGGCATTTGGGTGGAGAAGGGCTTGAAAGCACTGAATACTCCCTTTTTTAACCCGATTCAAATGTTCATTCAAGGACTTCAGGACTCAGATTACAGCAATTAATTCATTTCCATCTCCCCAGGCACATCTTGCTCGCTTGGTCAGGCAAAATCGGGAAAAGTATTTCGGTTTCTTTCTAACCCCACAACTTCGTCCGTCCCTTTGGTGGCTGGGAACTGAGCCTAGACATGAAATAATGAACTAAAATCCTTCGATGCAGTGACCAAAGAAAACAAGCTGTCAAACAGAAATATTCCCTCACTTCTTCTCCAGGCGTACCAAATCTCCTTCCCATCTGTAGGTATTGCTATGTCGGGAAGGCAGTGTAAGTAACTCAGCATGAAATTGTCAGCGGCAGCATGTGATACTGTTTGTAAAGCATAAATCAGTCTAGGAAATGAAAAGCCCTATCTTCTTTTTTTCCAGGTTTGCTCAGCATTTTATACCTCTGCGGGGTTGTTATGAGGGAGATTTTTTGGCAGATTAAACCCGAGTCCAACAAGCGAACCCCAACAGAGTCAGTGGCTCGACTTAAGCGTGAAAATGCTGGTGGAGGGGTTGAAGCTCCCCAGGTTCGCCGGCTTCCAGCTCTTGGCTCAGCCTGGAGAGTGGAAGAAGCCAGGGCATTTTCATTGCCTCTTTCCCATGGGTTTCCCACCACGGCTCTGCTGAAGCTCCTGCCTCTACAGCGACAGTCGACGTGATGGAGGATGCTATAGCAAATTGGGCAGGGGTTTCTGGGTGTTGAAAACTGAAGACTGGTTTTGAAAGGGCAGCTCTGTGCAGAGCATTCCTGCAAATGCAAGGGGTTGCTGCCTCTGCAGCTGCAGTTCCAGGAGTAGCCCAGGCTCAGGCATATCCGTGCTGCAGCACTTACAGCCCGATGCAGTCGATCTTCCCTCTGAAGCAGGCAGAAACTTTGTAATTACCCTTTAATCCTGTTTAAAGATGACCCGAACCAGCAAGCCCTGCACCGAATGCTCCTCTAAGCTAAATGAAAAGAGGCTGTCTCTGTTCTCCATCTGGAGTCATGCAGGAGAGGAAATGCTTGAAGCTGCCCGATACCTGCCAGCAAATATAGAATCATAGAATGGTTTGGGTGGGAAGGGACCCCTAGAGGTCACCCAGCCCAACCCCCCTGGAGGAGCAGGGACACCTTGAACCAGGTTGCTCACAGCCCCCTCCAACCTGGCCTGGAATGGTCCCAGGGATGGGGCCTCCACCCCCCCTCTGGGAAACCCCTGCCAGGGTTTCACCACCCTCACTGGAAAGAATTTCTTCCTTAGATCCAGCCTAAACCTTCTCTGCTTCAGTTTAAAACCATCCCCCCTTGTCCTGTCCCAGCTGGCCCTACTAAAAAGCTTGTCCCCCCCTTTCCTCTGGGCCCCTTTGAAGCCCTGACCGGCCGCACTCAGCTCTGCCCGCAGCCTCCTCTTCTCCAGGCTGAACACCCCCAACTCTCCCAGCCTGGCCCCAGAGCAGAGGGGCTCCAGCCCTCGGATCATTTTAGTAGCCCTCCTCTGGCCCCGCTCCAACAGCTCCATGTCCTCCTTGTGCCGAGGGCTCCAGAGCTGGACGCAGGGCTCCAGGGGGGGTCTCTCCAGAGCAGAGCAGAGGGGCACAATCCCCTCCCTCGCCGCTGGCCATGCTTCTCCTGATGCAGCCCAGGGTGGGGTTGGCTTCTGGGCTGCCAGCGCCCATGGCCGGCTCATGGCCAGCTTTTCATCCCCCAGCACCCCCAAGTCCCTCTGGGCAGGGCTGCTCTCCATCCTTTGTGGTTCCAAGTCTCATTGGAATAAATCGGGTCAAGTCTTACCAAGAAGTGTCACCTGGGCAGGGGAGTGGTGGTGCTGTCAGGCTGGCGCGCACGCTGTTGGCTGGGGCTGGGTCTCTGGAGGCTTGTTCTGCCTCCTTCTATTTTGGCATTGCCAGTTTTAGGGTCCAGATCTTTACCCACCTTTCCCCCCAGCCTTCCTGCCCCTCTTCTTCCTTTCCAAAAAGCAAAGCAGCGCACTCCCATCCCCGTGTTTCTCAGAGCTCGCACAGCGCCCATGCGTTGGTGGCTGTTCAGGCTGCAGCCGGGGTCGTGAATTCTCCAGCAAAGCAACAATTAGTACAAATTTTCCTCGACAGCTGCTCCCATCTGCTCTGCGGGTTATTTGTGTTTGCTCAGTGCCGATAGCAGATTTTTTGCTGAACTCACATTGTTTCTTGCAGTTGAGTTTGACAGAGTGAGATGAGCCATTTAATTTAAGCCAGTTTCTTCTTTTTTTTTTTTTTTTTTTGCAAAGAACCTAGCTGAGAGTTTTGGTTTTGACTGTACGATAATGCTGCATAGACCAAAATCTCTGAGGAGGCACAGGCGTTAGAAATGTCTCGGCTGTTTGGCTGATGAACTGTAAAAATGGAATGAGCTTTTCGCACGGCTTTGTGTTCCGTGCAATCATTGCATTTTTGTGTGGTTTTGCTAAATTGCACAGGTTTCACTCAGCTGCACAGGGTGCAAACTCTTCTTTTCTCCCCCACTTCTCTCCTGCTCAGAATTGCAAATTCAGCTGTGGCTCGTGGCCCTGGAGATGGGGCATCATGGCTGTGGATCCCGAGCTGTGACTGGAGCTGCAAAGCCGGGAGCAAACGTCATTTCTGGGATGGTTTGGGTTTGCAGGGAAGAGGGTGCCTTCGGGAAGGTGGTCTCTGCGGGAAGCCTGGCCTCAGCCTTGCAGATGCAGTTTGGGGTTTAGCCACGCATGGCTAGGGCTAAAGGAGCAGCAGCTGACACAGCCAAGGCAGGGCTAATCCATGGGCACCGGTAGGGCCAGCCAAACAGGCTGGAAATGGGACCTGCTCTGTGCAAGGAAATCTCTGCCCTGCAGGAACGGTGCTCCTTAAAGAGCATCATTTGCTGCAGGGGACCAAAGGCACGGGAAAGTCAGGGGACTTGTTGGAGTCTTCAGGAAATCTGCAATGGGGCAAAGACATAGCCCCACCTTCCGCACCCGAGTCCCGCTGGCCTTCCTTGTCGAGAGATTGAAATGCATTTGGGGAACTTCAGTGCAAAGTGTCCCCCTCCTCCTCCGGGAAAAGAGGCTCCCCCAGGCCGTAGCTCATCTCTTGCCACTTCCCAGTGACCCCCCTTCCCTGGAAGCCGTGCTGGTGCCTTGCACTCCGTTGCGGGAAGCTATAAAGCCCCGTTGGGGCAGGCTCAGCAGACGGCATTTGGGGGAAGAGTGCTGGGGTGTAAACCTCCAAGGGCTGCAGCACTGGCTGCACTAGAAAGCAAGAGGGAAGGTGGACATTGATCTATTATTTTTATTAATAAAGTGATTACCTGACCAAGTAGGAGAAGATTCTCAGTATCTCCTTGACAAATCAGGGTTACTAGGGATGACTTTTATTTGTCATTCATGTTAATGCTCCATCACCCTTTTCTTCAATCATTGCTGTTCCAACAGGATCAACTCATTTATTGCTTCTAGGGCGCCTGCCTCGTGGCTTTGGAACCCGCTTTCCCTGCCGAAGTACGGATTGCTCCTTCCAGCTGAGGAGCCGAGAAGGATGGAGAGCCGCCCTGCGGGGCCAGCAAAGCCCAGTTCATGGTGGGGGAGCAGGCGGGACGGCAGCTCTGCTTTTACATCCCCCTCCCCAGTAACCCTGGGGAGAAAGCAGGCACATGGGTGAGTATGATCCATTCTTGCAGGACTGCATTAGTGTGAATGGGACCCCAGGGCAGGGCATAAAACACAGCTTTGGCCCTAAAACACAGCTTTGGCCCTAAAACACAGCTTTGGCCCTCAAATACCTGCATACAAAGAAGTGGAGGTGGTCATTGCTCGACACACAAATGAGGAGGCTGTGGGTGAATGGGTGTCTTGTGCAGCCCTACCAGGGACCATAGGGGCCAAGGGAGAAGGTCTCCTTTGGGGCTGGGGGCTGGGTCTTTGGGGGTCTCCCAGATCCTGCTAATTCGGATTCTGAGAGCTGGTTCAGCTTCTGTCTCAGCTGACACTGCCAGGCCGAATTCTGCTTAGCTGCAGCCCTGGTCCTGGTGCATTGTTGGCTCTGAGTTCCTTTCCACCGCCTGGCAGGTGGGGAAAGAAATCCCTGCCCTGGGCTGGCAGAGCATCAGGAAACCCCGGAGAGCCCCGCAGGCACAGGCACCCAATTCCCTTGCTGGTATTTTCTGTTCAGCTTGACACCTCCTGAATTTGCAGCCTTGTCCATGATCAGGGCTTCTTGTGATTCCTGTAATTTGTGTGATATAATCAAGGCTGTCTAACCCTTTGGGATTCCTTCCCGATGAGCTGGATTAACCAAAAAATTGGTAGAGAGGTTTCCAGCAGACCCCGTGATCAGAAAGCATCTGGTCCCCAAATAGAAACGCCCCCCAATTCAAACTTTTCTTGCCAGCAAAGGGTTATTACGAGGTGTTGCTACCGCAGCCTTGCAAAGCTGAACCCTGCCTCAGGCGGCTCCGCTATCATCTGGAAGGCATTTGGGATAGCGTGTGGCTCAGCCTCGCATCCTGAGCCCGGCCGGGCTCGGGGTGAATCGCCCAGAAAGGCTGCGCCGCATCGCGATGCTGGGCAGCCTGGAGGCGCTGATGCAGCGGGTGGGAAGAACCAGGAGAAGTATTACCTCAAACCTACGGGCCCCTGGAGGAGATTTTTATAGGGGCAATGGAAAGTTGAAGAGTCAACTGGAGATAACAGGCAAATAAGCTCATGATTTTTATATAAGATTGATGCTCTTTGGGGTGGTTAAGCCAGGGAGGGAGGAGAAGGTTCAGCACTTGCTGAACCAAGCTCGCCGAGCTGCTGCCCCAGGCATTGCCTCTAGGATGGGGGTGTCCTCCTGTCCTGGTCTGTGTCCTGTCCCAGGGCCTGCCAGCACATTTTCCTATCAGCATTTGAGGAGGGGAACACCCCTCAAGAGGCTGCTTTCCATTTGGTTTTGATTTCTATCTCCTGCCAAGCTGCTATTCCTCCTTTACGACATTGCCATCTGTTTCTCAAGGGAGAGCGCAGGGACAAGGGCGCTTTGTCCAACCGCCTTTGCCACGGGGGAGCAAGGCCCTGCTAGCTGTCGTGCTTAAAATGGGGCATTCAAAACCCTTGGCCTTCTGGGCTTGGCATGAAACACCCCTTCTCCATCTTCAAAGCACGAGTAGGGCTGGCCAGGCTGCGTTTCCCCTGCCGGTGTGCTGCGTGTTCAGCCTCCCCTTTCCCCCAGGGCTTGTCCTCGCTGTCCCCAGGGACACGCTGACGGGTCCGTGCCCATGTCCGTGCCCATGTCTGTGCCCACACCTTTTCCTTTTCAGCTGAGCTCTCCTCTCTGTACGATGGTTATCGGCCGGCGAGATGTGTCCTGGTGCCTGTTCACTTTGCGGAGCACTTGGGGAAATACCAGCGGCCACCGTGTCATTTCTGTCCCCAACCAGCCAGCCGGCCGCTGGCACCCAGGCACAGGGTGCAGCCCCCGAGCCCGTGGAGTGTCCCATGGCTCCAGTCCCAGGTGGCATCCCACGGGCAAATCTTCATTCTAGGATGAAGGGCAGGGACAAAGCATCACATCCCAAAAGACCCGTGCCTCCGAAACTGTCCCCTCTGCGCTCCCCCAGGGCTGCCCAACACCAACCTCCGTGTCTTCGTGAGCGGTGGCTGTGGGGGGACCGGAGGGGGATCCTCGACGAGGGTTTCGCTGACGGGGCAGGGGAATGAATAGAGCTTCTGTTCCGTGCGAAGGGCTTGGATTTCAGCGCGGGGAGGGAGTGTGTGCTGGAGCAGCAGGAGAGGCCCTGGTTTACAAAACAAATAAACCACTGTGGCTTATAAGCACGAGTAATCTGTTATTCTAAAGGGTCCGGGGGTAATTTACCACCTGATGTCAAACTCCTCTACATTTTGAAAGGGAAGTTAACAAATGGAAGCGAAGACAGAGAGCGGGAAAGGCTGTTTTCCCAAAGCGGCTTTGTTTTTTAACTCCCTTAACCCAGGCTAAGCCCAGAATGTTACTCTGCCTCTGGGGTCGGGGGCCAAGGTGGCCTCAGCTTGTCCCTGAGATCAGGCAGAACATCTGCAGAAGGGCTGGGGGTGCTGCCCTCCCAGCACTGCCCACCCCGTCCCGTGGGCACCGCTCGCCCCGATGCCTCCGGGTCACCCCGATGCCTCCGGGTCACCCCGATGCCTCCGGGTCGCCTTTCTGCCGGCATCAGCGGCAACGCCAGCAGGCATCTGGGTGCAAGGACACAGGCGTGCATCCCAGGGTGTCCACCTGCATCTGCTTTGGGGTCAAACCCTGACATCCTCAAAAAGAGAAATAATCTCATTATTTTCTTTGGCAGCTCCATCTGACTCCTGACAATAACCGTGGCCGCCCCTTCCCTGTTTACACGACATCATTCCAGCTCCGTCGGCAGTGGTTAGAGTGGGCCTTTTTGTTTGGACTAATTTAATCTTTCCATTTTCAAAATTGCTGATTTTTATAAACAGTTTTAAGCCAGAGGCTGAGCTGGATGCTCTGTTTCCTTGGAGTATGGCACTTGCCCAGCAGTGCTATGTGAAAATCCTATCCGGACAGTTCTGTAATCAAAGGTAATTCATGTCTGAGATTCCTGGGAACAAAGTATAAGGAAAAGGGCAAATATCTGATATACACAGCGACAAGTTCATAAGCCATCAGAGTGACTTAGGAACCAGGATTTTTCCCCCCGGCAGCAGGGGGGGAGCTTTCCTGCTGTGTTTGTGGTAGAAACATCAGGTCATCCAGCAGCAGCAAGCCCTGCTTTTCTGACCTCTGATGCTCAGACCCACCAGGTTTCATGGATCACCTCTGATTTTTGCCGTTTCCCAGCTCATCCTGGCAGCACTTTACATTAGCGTGATGTCTCCATACGTGCTCGGTGGGCACCGCCTGGGACGGGTGACAGCCTTGTCTGTGGCCGGGGATGTCTCTCTGGGATGTCCCCGTCACATACTCATTGCATTGGGGTTCTCATCTCGCTGCTGGCTTTTGGGGATGCGGGCAGCAGACAGCGATGGAGAGCTGTGAGGCCCAGGGTGGTAAGCAGTAGTGAGGGTCAAGTTCTCGTTGCTGATAGAGATGAGCCATGCTGTGGGGAAAAAAAAAAAAGTTTTGGAAAGAGAGAGGAAAAAAAGAACAGCAAAACCTCCTTGCAGCCTTGAAATGCCCTTAATCTCCCTGCTGACCCCGCTGTCTGCTCGCTCTGCTGCTGGTGAACCAGAGCAGAAGCCCAGCGAGGAGAAGGCTGTCCATGTGGATCCCGCTGCCGGGGCTGCAGCGCCAGGCAGCCTGGAGCAGCTCCAGAGGCTGGGGTGAGGTTGGTCGGGGTCCTGGCCCTCCCTGGGGGGGAGCGCTGCCCAGAAGCGGGGCTGGCCGGCAGGACGGTGCCTTGAGTGCATTTTGCAAACACCAGGGCAAAGCCAGGCTTACCTCCAGGCTTGCCCCTAGCCTGGTTTGCAAACCCAGCCCTAAAGTGCTGCAGGATGCTGAGCAAACTGGGGCACTGCTGGAGCTGGCAGGTTGTCCCCTCCGTCCGGACACGGGTATGAGATGTTCCCAGGCTGAGCTCCAGAAGCTGCAAGTGTGCGAGGCGTGCAGCAAGCCCCCAGTCCTGGCTAGAGAGCAACTGGGAGGAGGTGGAGGCAGAAAGCATCCCCGGCAGCACCTGGGAAAGGCACAGGGCATCCCTGGCAGCAACCGGGAGGGGACCACTGCCCACGGGCGCTATCACCGATGGGTTTAGAGGGTCTCACCCAGGGTGTCACCTCTGCCTTTGGTGATGGGAGCCTGGCAGCACCCTCCTGGCCTGCTGCTCTCAGGGGTCCCCTTGGAGGTGTTGCTGCAGCTCCTCCTGCCTTGCAGCTGAACCGAGCCCTGGGCTGCTTTTCCCTGCCTGCCGCAGGCTTTGGCAGCCGGAGCTGGGATAAAAACACTAGATGGCAGGTTGAGGCCATGTCTGAGCACCTGGCTGCCAGCCCAGCCCCACAACTGGGTGGTGTGGGATCGCGGAGGGCTCGTAGGGTTGTGCTGGCCCTGCCGGCTGGCTCTCGGAGAAGGGGAGGGTGCAGGATCCTTCCAGCTTTATCCAGCTGCACATTTTCACGAAATTTCTGCAAAACTCTTCCCCTCGGGCCTCTGGGCCTCTGCCAAATTTGGTAGGAGTTGGCAAGGAGGTTTGAGAGGAGGATTGACAGCTCTGCAGGCAAGGGGATGGCCCGAGTGCTGTATTTGCAGAAAGCTGGGCTGAAGGCTAGAAAGATAATCTCAGTCTTGCTCTGTAACCCCTGCGCCCCTTCGGGCAGGTGCTGCCTCCGCTCACCAGTGCAACCCCAGTCACTTCTGGGCGGCTCAGCCTAAGCTGGGAAGAGCCACACATGTGGGAGCCGAGCAGGACCCCACATCCCCAGAGCAGAGGGCGATGCTCCCCCAAAACACAGCCCCCGCCAGCTGCCATCCAGCCGGCCTCGCGATCCTTGTCTGCTCCGCAGCGCCTGGGCACGGGGCACGGCACCCTCTGCAAGCTGCCACACAAATTGGGACAAACTGGGGTTTCTGCCCCAGAAACAGTTGCTATCAGAGGGCAACTTTTGTGGAACAGTTTTTCCTTTCGCCTTTTATTAAATCTGTGCGAGCTGGAATCCCAGATTTATTACGATCCAGGGATCCAGCCAGGCACATGAGGGGCTCATTAGAGACGTGCCAGGACTTTTTAAGGACAGGGACCAGAGGCAAGGCTATCCCTCCAGCACGACACACAGCTACCAGGCTCTGGTGTGCCTGTAATGTAGATTTGTAGCCGCTCGGTGTCTCCAAGGGCTGCCAGGAGCTGCAGGCTGGGGCGCCGCGGAAAATTGGGGGGGCAAGGCGGGGAAGCGAGATGCAGCGGTCTGGGCTTTAGGTGTGTGTTTGCTAGTAAATAAGCCAAGCTGCTGGTGAGCTGTGGTTCCCTGTAGCGCTTTGATTTCTGGAGCAAAACATTGCTAAAACAACGGAGATGGGAGCTGTGGGTTGCTTGTTTTCGGGTGCAAGCTGAGTTCAGTGTAAAGCCCTGGCCGGAGCGGGGCTGGTCGGCTCCGAGTCTGTTATCCGCCCTTGGGATTTTGACTTTAAAGGGAAGCCAATGGCTGGGACACAGCTTTCTCCAAGCCAATTTTGCAGATTAGAGATGTTTCACATCAGTCGTGGCTGAACTCCTGAACTCCTACACACTTCCCAGAGCTGCAGCCCAGCCCCGGGCTGGCCTTGGCTCCAGGGAAAGCCGTCTCACCCGGGGCCTCCCGGGACATCAGGGGACGTGGCTCCCCAGGGGCAGCTTTTCCACCCATGGAGCCTCCATCACTCTTGACACTTGCTAATTCAAAGCAGGCACTCAGACCGTGCCATCTGGGGTGCCAAGAGCCGGAGGAGGCGACATCCAAATAATCAACAGAAATGGCAAAAGCGTGCGTGGGGGCTGTGCACGCAAAGAGGAGCCGATTCGCAAGGGAGCATGGTCTGCCCGGGGAGCAATATTAATTAGTGAGAGGTCCCCTGGGGGGCTTGCTCCGAAAAGGGAAACGAGCCACTGCTGCAGCCACTTTCTGAGCATTCCTGGGAAAGGGAGCTGTGATGAGAGCTTGTGGACGGTTTAGGTGAGGAGCGGGGCTGCTCTGGGGCTGTAGGCTCCCCCTGCCACCGTGTCCCCCAGTATCACAGCATGGCAGGGGTTGGAAGGGACCTCAGGAGCTCATCCAGTGCCACCCCCCCCCCCAAGCAGGCTCACCCAGAGCAGGGGGCACAGGACAGCGTCCAGGCGGGGGTTGAATATCTCCAGAGAAGGAGACTCCACAGCCCCCCTGGGCAGCCTGGGCCAGGGCTCAGTCACCCTCCAAGTCAAGAATTTTTTCCTCATATACAACTGAAACCTCTTATGTTTGAGTTTGTATATGATGTATATGATGTATATGCCCCTTGTCCTGTCGCTGGACACCACTGCAAACAGACTGCTTCCGTCCTCTTGACTTCCGCCCTTAAGATATTTGTAGGTGATGATGAGGTCCCCTCTCAGCCTTCTCTTCTTCAGGCTGAACAAGCCCAGCTCCCTCAGCCTTTCCTCCTAGGGGAGATGCTCCAGTCCCCCCATCATCCTTGTTGCCTTCCTCTGCACTCTCTCTAGGAGTTCCTCATCTTTCTTGAACTGGGGAGCCCAGAACTGGACCCAGTGCTCCAGGTGGGGTCTCCCCAGGGCAGAGCAGAGGGGGAGGAGAACCTCCCTCGCCCTGCTGGCCACGCTCCTCTTAATGCACCCCAGGATGCCCTTGGCCTTCTTGGCAACCAGGGCACCCTGCTGGTTCATGGTCAGCTTGGCGTCCACCAGGACTCCCAGGTCGCTCTGGGCAGAGCTGCTTCCCAGCAGGTCAGCCCCCAGCCTGTACTGGTGCGGGTTGTGTGGGAGCAGGGCAGCCCCTCCAGGGCTCTTCACCCACCGGTCTGGAGCTGTGCGGGTGCTCGGGTCCCGAGCGGGGCTGCCCGGGGCTCACTCCTGCTCGGGGTGCTGGTGCGGGCTGTCGGGGAGCTGCGGTGGCCGGGGCCGTGCCTCAGCAGAAGGGAATGTTCTTCTTGAGAAATTTTAAAGGCAGCCTGAAAGGCTCGGTCCAGATCTCATGAGTCACCTACCGCTGCACATGTGGGCTCCGACGCAGCCAACATCCTCCAGACGCCAACAGCAACACTGCGTAGCCTAGCAATCGGGAGCAACCCTACAATAATAAACCGGAGGGAGAAGCTCTCATAACCCTATACAGAAAACCTGTATAAGCTAATTATGTTTGATGAGGATTTTCCACCAGGCAGCGGCGGGGTCTGCGATGGTGAGGAGGGAAAGCGGAGGCAAAGCATTTGGTGCAGCCTCGAGGTCAGGGCTCTGTGTCTGCCTGCTGCTCTCACGCCTCCTCCATCCTTTTTTCCTTCCCCATCCATCTCTCTCTATTAAAGCTTTTTTTCCCAAATCCCTTTCATGGGGTGTTGCTCGCTGGCCTTGCCCTGCTGGCAGCCGTCGCAGGCTGCCACGTGGACCCCCCCCTCCCCAAACCCCCACCCCCCGAGCCCCGCTGACAGCAGTCAGCGCTGCTGGCCAGGGCTGGACCGCATCGGGAGCCAGGTCCACAGGCTGCCGAACGGCAGCACGAGCCTCTCTAGGGGTTGCAGCAGGCTCTGAATCAGGCCTTGACTGCTCGGTGCATCTTGTCTGGATGGTGCTTTCACATGTGGTTGGCTTTAATTAAGCCCTTCCTTGAAATATAAGCATACGCTCGAGCTCCACCTTCAGCGCAGGATGCGTCCCTCCGCCAGGGCCAAGGGAAGGGGCAGTTACTCTGACCTGGGGAAAATATTTCATCCTGAAATGCGTTGTCTTTGCTGTTGGAAAAGACTGATTCTTGGAAAGAGAAACAGGGCGGCTTTCCGAACCATCCCTGCGAGGAGGAGGAGTTCGTTGCCTCCTGCTCATTCAGCCCCTCAGGCTCCGGGCGCGGGAAGAGGTACGACGGAGGAAAGCACCAGCTATTAGTGCCTCCAAGTGCCTGGTTCAGCGATGAAAAGAAGCACCATTAAATGTTCTGAAATTAGGTATAAATTAACTGGCCCGGCTATGGTCATTTATGGTGTCTTTCAGGTTAAAAAACGGTCCTCATTTCTAAGGATTTAAAGTCCCCACCTGCCTTTAATGGGACTATTCTCCTTACAGCTATTGCCGTAGGTAAAGACTTAAAGTCAAACAATAATTACTCCCAGGAAAGAAACACTGTTTTCTTGTCATGTTCCATTAAATAGTTCACAGCATGAGCCAAAGAATTAATGTCCTTATTATCTGGCCTTCAAAATAGATCATATTAAAGAGGAGAAGGCAGCTCTGAAGAATACAGAGGACACCGGGGATGCCGCTGCCCCCGACGACACGGCTGCAGGGCTGTTGGGATGTTTAATATCTTTTAGCCCAGTATTGCCTCGGTCACCAAAGGATGGAGGGTGATGGTGGGAAAGGACCCTGGCCCAGGAGAGGAGGCTGGGCAGGCCAAAGATGTGCTCTCCCCTCTGGGATTTGCTTCCTACAGAGACGAGGTTTATTTTTCATCCTGGCTATGTGCCATGGGCTCCATCCCAGCTTCACCTGGGGTGGGTTGGTTGCCGTCGGTATTTTTGCTGCTACACGACGGCTGGCACGCAAATATTTTTTGCGCGATGGCAGATGTCAGCTCGGGAAGTGAATGTGCTGCAGCCACGTGCTGGCAGCAGGAACCTGAAATTCATTTGATTCATGCGCCTCGTTGTTGTTTCCCCTTGAGCTGGAGAATCTGGCAGCCTCCAAATGGTTTGGAAGTACATCAAATCCCCCAAGGAAGAGAAGACAGAGCTTCCAGCCCTCCCCCACGACTTGAGGGCTCTTCGTAGAGAGGATCCAGAGCTGTTCATCCCCCAGGCACCTGCGGACACACTCAGGCGTGTGCACATAGGTGTGGCGCTGGCACCTGAATTCCTCGTGGCCGAGGAGCTGCGTGTTCCACCTTTCTGCCTCTCTGCGTCTGGGTAGGAAGAGATCTGCTCAGTTTTGATGAAGTTTGAGCTGTTCTAGGATGGCTCCGATGATCCTCGGCTGCTCACAACTTGGCCATTCGTGACCGGAGGGGAAGATGTGGCAGGGGAATGCCCCACCAGAGATCCCGTGTCCCTCCACAGAAGTCCCTGCAGAGAGGTCTCAAAGTTCAGCTGATGGCACAGACCTTGGTCCCCGGGTCTCGTGTGGATGCATGGCTGGATGGATGCCGTCCCCCAAGCCGAGCTGGGGCTCATCGCACCTCCAGAAATACATGGCACAACTGTGGCTGGCTCCATCCTCTAAGCCTCTTCTGCTGGTTTTGTTTCCCAGTTAGCCTTCAAATAAGAGGTGCTAGGGGCTTTTTTTGGCTTTTCATGAATATTAAATTGCAGAGTGGAAATGTGGGGAAAATCACTCACGGCTGTCACGGGCCTGTGTCCATGCTGCCTCGTTCGTCAATCTTTAATTAGCTTAAGGATAGATTTGCCAATATTTTCATCCCCTCATTTTATGGGGTCAGTGGAGAAAATGAGAGCCCTCTGGTTGTTTCTTTTTATTTTTTCCCTTGCTCAGGAGGTGGGGATCTCTGCTGCTGAACGCTGGCAGAGGTCTGGCATTGCAGGGCCACAGCACCCCATGGAGCTGGATGGGCTTCTGCCGTCCCCTCCATTTTTTCCTTGATGCTTGTTTCCCCTCTGGGGTATCCCAAGGCACTCGGTGATGCAGATGGATGCGGGACCCCTGCCCCATCCCGGGATGCTGTGTGTTTGCTGCCGAGGCTGGAGAGGAGAAGCAAAGGGAAGGAAACCACCAGGCAGCTCGTGAGCATGGTGCTGGAGCCGAGTGCTGCCATCGGGAGGGACGGGTGCCCCCTGCTCCCTGGCACGAGCCCTGACACCCCAGGAGCACTCACGGCAGCATCCTAGGCAAGACCTCATGCAGCCTGTGCAAAGTCTGGCAAGGCAGGAGAGAAAGGGCCGGTTGTTTTTTTGGTTTGCTTCCTCTCTTCTCCTTCTGTCTCATGAGCTGGCAGAGACCAACGACGTTTTAATCAAATTTGGCACGTGGTGAGAGGAAAAGAAGGAAGGCAGGGAATCGTAGGAGGCCAGGAGCCTCCTGGAAAGGCAGGCAGAGGGAAGGGAGAGAACACAAGGAATTAGAAAGTCCATTCTGGATCTGAGTGGGGGGAAGATGTCTGGAGCAAACCCTTCCTGAGAACCAGACCAGGGGCGAGCAGCCCCATCCCTGTGGGAATATTATTCCTTTTCCTGCATTCCTTGTCCACCGCTGTGTTCCTTCACCACGCATTCCCCTATGCTTGCTGGCTGCTCTTACCTCCAGGATGGTGCCTTCTACACACAGTGGATGCATTTTCCCCCAAGCCATGGGGTTCAACTAAGGGTTGCGTTGTTTGAACTCAAGAAAACTATTTTGGGAATGGTTTTTGAGCAGCTCTGTTGCGTTGCCTCTTACATGGGCAGACCAGGAATGGCAGCGGGCCGCAAGGCTCAGCTCCAGAGCTTCTTCATGCTGCAGGGAGGGCAGCTCACATGGGGACACCAGGATCTGGGTCTACCAACAGTTCATGTGACACAAGAAGACCAGCACAAGCCAAATACCCATTCAGGGCTGCCCGAGCCCTTCTCAGGGTACCACACTTCCCTAGGACGTGGTTTTTGCAGCAGGCCCCGGGATGTGAAATGCCAGCCTGATGTCACTGGGACGTGTCCCATCTTGGGTGAGGGTGACGTCCCTGCAGCAGG
Source organism: Butorides virescens (assembly GCA_017310255.1). Taxonomy (NCBI): domain Eukaryota; kingdom Metazoa; phylum Chordata; class Aves; order Pelecaniformes; family Ardeidae; genus Butorides; species Butorides virescens. Next base: position 60,956 of record JADKXX010005341.1, on the reverse strand, counting down.
GATGTACACGGCCGCATGGCCCCGGGCGGGCACAGAGAGCAGGGGGTCAGCGCTGGGACCTCGCTGTGCCGTTGCATTGCTGTCATCTTCACCAAAAATTTCCCATTGCGCTCGTACTCCAGCCCTGGCACCACCTCTCGCCATGGGCACGGTGCTGCCTGAGCCGCTGCGGAGCCTCAGCTGACTCCATCTGCATTTACCTGGCCTCGTGTCCCAGAAAGCTTCCCTCTGGCCCGTGCATCTCTCTGGACTCTCTTCCAAATGTGTCAGGCAGTGCAGGTGAGCACAAAATAAAAAGGGAATAAATCTTCATAAAATCGCTTCAAGGTTTTTCTTTTTTTTTTTTTTAGATTCTGCTGCACCAGTCCTTGCAGACCAATGGGTACTTCTGGATGGACATAGCAGCTGTAATATTTCTAATAGCACCTTCCTCTTCTAAACACTGGTCTAGAAGGCTCATTTTTATACACGCTGGTCTATATTGATTTCTTTACCTGTTTCTTTTTCAGTAGTGATGGTGCTGAAAAACTACTTCGAAGATGAAGGGGCACTCTGCTGCCGCTTTGTTTTCTGCTTCAGCCTGATGACGTTCCTCTGGTTTGCATGATCTCTTCATCACAGGGGCTAGGCCTAATGGCACGTCACAGTTGAAAAATATCGCTGCACGTTTGCAGGGTACTTACAGCATACGGCTCTAATCCAGCAAGCGTAATTATACCGGAGGCAGGGAGCTCAGCCGCGGCAGTGGGATGCCTTGGGGTGACACCACGCACGCGTGAGCACAGATGCTGTTGGAGTAGGAAATATCTCCTTCAAAATCAAACTCCAAAGGAAGCTCTGGCTGCCAGCAGGCACGTCAAACCTACTTTTGTTACCTAAAAAATTGTTGACACAAGAGGTGTAATCAGTACGGCGTTTTGCAACATTTCCAGAAATGTTGCTTTTAATTCTTATTCAGTTTCTTCATAGAATCATAGAATCACTTTGGTTGGAAAAGACCTTTAAGATCATCGAGTCCAACCTTTAAAGCTAGTGCCAGACACTGGCAGTGTTGTGGCTTGGGTTTGTTTGTTGGATTTTTATTTTCAAAATATTCTTCTTTTCCCACATAGAGGGAACACTCCCTACCTTCCTCTTATTAGAATCATAGAATCACAGAATGGTTTGGGTTGGAAGGGACCTTTAGAGTTCATCTAGTCCAACCTCCTGCCATGAGCAGGGACATCTTCAACTGGATCAGGTTGCCCAGAGCCCCGTCCAACCTGGCTTTGAATGTTCCCAGGGATGGGGCATCCACCACCTCTCTTGGGCAACCTGTCCCAGTGTTTCACCACCCTCATCATAAAGAATTTCTTCTGTATATCTAGTCTAAATGTACCCTCTTTTAGTTTAAAACCATAACCCCTTGTCCTATCACAACAGGCCCTACTAAAAAGCTTGTGCCAATCTTTCTTATCAGCCCCCTTTAAGTAGCAAAAAGCTGCAATCAGGACTCCCCAGAGCCTTCTCTTCTCCAGGCTGAACAACCCCAACTTTCTCAGCCTTTCTTCATAGGAGAGGTGTTCCATCCCTCTGATCATTTTTGTAGCCCTCCACAAAATTCTTACTCCACAGAGGCAACTGAAAAACCAAATTGCAAGAATGAAAAGAAAGTCACCATGATTAACCAACCCATCTTCTTATGGCTTTAGGATTCACAAGCTAATACAGTTCTACTTGGGCATAGGAAAATGGAACATTATCCAGAACTTGCCTTGGATTTCTCTGGGTAGGGAAAAATATAAAGCTAATGCCCTCTTGTGGCTCAAGTGTTTGCCTGCAGAATGGCAGCAGAGCTCTCTCCCCTTTTGGTTGCTATGGGGTAGGAAAGATAATAAGGTTGTGTGTCCCCCCTCTTCTTCTCAACGTGATTTTAAGGGCTGTAGATGCAAGGTGGTGTTTGGTTGATGCCAGCGAGGGAAGCCCAGGGCATCATCCAAGCCTTGGGCAGGGCTGCGGCCAGGCTGCGGCGGGGGATGCCTTGCTGGATGGGCTGGGATGCGGGCAGCGGACCTCATCTGTAAGGCAGCATCCCAGCTCCTGGCCTTGGCAGGCTGCTCCCCACCAGAAAGCAGCGGGTTTAGAAATATTGAAGTCAGTTTTGCAGATTTGGAGGCAGTCCAAAAAGCATGGTGGTTTTCTCCCAAGGCAAAACAGCCTGAGGGCACGAGGGATGGAGGAGCCCATTGCTGGTCAGCCATCCATCCATCCATCCACAAAGTCCATGGAATCCAGCAGACTTTACACGAACATTTAGCCTAAGTAAATTAAATTATTTGGGGGTTTTCATCAAAGCCCAGTTCTCATTTGTTTCTGAACTTCTCTGAAATGTATAGCCATTGCCTGTCGTTGGTGCAAGGCACCCAATGACACATCCAATTACATCTGAAATATGTTTTAAAGCACAGACATTAACGTATAATAACGATAATAAAAATTCTCTATATTTTAGAGCCCATGTGCCCACCCCCACACCAGCCTTCCAGGAAAGACCTCCATCGGCATCTGCTTCCGATTAAACATCATTGGGTTCCAGCTCAAAATAACTTCAAAGATTTATTAACTTCCATGATTTCTAAATAGCTCCCAAAGAGCAGCGGAGAGCCCGGCGTTGGCTCTGCTAGCCCGGTGGGACGAGACGGTGCTCCACGCTCCTTATCCCACAGATTACCAGAATATGGAGCCAATTGCTCCCCATTTGAATGTTAACCTAAAACTATTTCCACCGTGAAATTTTAGGAATTTAGGACTAGTACAATTGCTGAGCAGATCAGAGATCAAACCAATGGTCCGCATTACCCAATATCCTACCCCAGCACTGACCTCCCATTGCCTGTGAGAAGTTCCCATCCATCACAGGCTACTGCCCTAAACCTGGAGGACCATAGCGCCTCCTTGCATTTCTTTCAGTCCTTCTTCTTGTAAGTGGGTAGTCCCTCTCTCCAAATAAATGCCGAGCATTTGGTCATGCCCCCCGAGTATCTGAGAGTGCCACACGGCCTGGGATCAGCATTGCTGCTGGGGTGGTTTTCAATTGTATTTTTCTTTTTATCCATAAGAAATCTCAGCAACACCAAGTTTTCTGTGGACTTTAGAATTTTTGTAGAGGCATTTTCAATTTGAAGCTTTCCTCTATAAAGCTTCCAAACACCAAAAATAGTGAAGATTTTAACTTTTAAAGATAAGTTGTTTTCACTTTTGGCTTTTTGGCAAAGACCCAAAGTTGTTTTCTTAGGAAAAGTGTGAGCTGAGAGAGGGCAAAGTTCCCTTTGCGATCACGCCACACACCGTCAGGAGGATGCTCACAAAAATAACAGTGGAAGAGCTAAGGCATCTTAGCCAAACTGCAGACGTTGCGGGCAGGGGCACACTGCCGGGCCGGCAGCCAGGAGCATCCAGCTCTTTGCTCTGCAAACATCCCCTGGAGTGAGCATCTGCATGGGTCCTCCCTGCTGGGATGAGCCTTTCCTGCCTCTTACCCTCCCCAGGCAAATCCTTCCCTCCCAGACATCCTTGTGTGGTCTTGGCTGCTCGCTGGCCAGTATAGAAATGGGTCCGGTATGGACACAAGCAGCTCTGATGAGGTTGGGCTGCTGTGAGCTGAGTACCAGCTCCCAAATCTGGGAGGAGCTGCCCCATAAAACAGCAGGGAAATGGCCAAGCGAGTCCCTGTTTGGTGAAGAGCAGCCCCAGCACCGTTCGTCCTCTGCTGACCGGGTGAGATCTTCTAAGATGCCAGGTGATGGCTTGGGATTACCAGTCTGGGACCATTTAAGCAGAGCTCATGATTTTCCTGGGGTCTTCAACACCCTCGTAGAGAAAAAGCAGAAAGTGTGACAGGCTCACACCTTGAGGAGCCCCTGGAAGTGTCCACCAAGAAGGGAACATCGGGGGAAGAAGTGAGCAGGGAGTTTGGCAGGGAGGCATCACACATCTGGCCCTGCAAGACTGTGTATGCAGTCCCAGTACTCTCTGCTAATTTCTCACTTTTTCCTTTTAAAGTGTCCACTCAAGGCAGAGAAATGGCTGCGATAAGAAGAGCAATTGGCTTTTTTGGCCACAGGCCTGGAGAGTATCTGTCTGACTGATGGTGATGGTGGGGTGGCCAGCGTAGCCGGGAGGGGTGTGCCCCGCGGCAGCGGGTGCTGCAGATGGGTTTTCCATGGTTTCTTTTATCCTGGCTCATGTTTGAAAGGAGGGCTGTGGAGTTGGAGGGGAGCAGATGAACAGCCATGTCTGACGGCTGGTGCTGGGACTGGTGGCTGGGATGCCACCATGAGGGGAAGGGTCAGGGGTGAAGAAGGGAATTCGCAGCCTCCTAGGATGTTTCTGCTAGGATTTCCCTCCTTACTTCCAGGCTCTGTTCAAACCAGGGTGCTGCTTTCTGCCTTGAAAGCAGAGGCTCCTTAGAGGGGCTTTTCTTTCTCTCAACCAGATATAAATCTATTAAAAAGCACGGCTCTGATCTCTGCCAAGAGCTCCATTTCCATCAGGATTTCAGAGCCTGCTTAGTGTCTCCATTTCCTGGGAATCTCATTCCAAGAGCTTTCTGCTGGTCTTTCCTCCCTCCGCTGGGGGTCTGTGGGGAGGAGGTGTGTGGAGCGATCACCGAGACCTCCAGGGTGAGGATGGGGGGATGCGCTCATCCAGCTTCACTGGGGGCACAGAGCGAGGTGCTGGGCACCATGGCCAAGCTGTGCCTCATGCACTACGAAACACGGCGCTTCCTCCAGGCCCTGCCACGGTTTTTTTCAAGCTAAAGCGATGCCTAGGGAAAACCGAGAGCATTTTTCACTGGGTTTGCTTTCCACTGACTCAAGTTGGGCTGCGCTGGGGACGCGCACGTCTCATTTCTATTGCAATGCTATCGCTGAGCGGCGCGAGAGAGGACATCACCTCAGCCTGGTCTAACACGCAGCCACTCTGATGGGTTGGCAGCGGAGAGGAGGGCTGAGGGAATTACCAAGCTTTGCACAAGCCAGAGCTCCGCTCGGTCTCTCTGCTAAGCAGCGAGCAGGGCAGGAGGGTGCTGCTGCTCCCCGCCTGCCCGCCGGGAGGGGACGGGGCTGTTTGCCAGTTGCTGCTGTTCTCAGACAAAAAAAGAGATGGAAAAGCCTCAATCCTCACGCCTCTTGTGGCCTGGACAATGTGAGTCATGCTGAGTGCCTGGGGCATCCCAGGCTGCTGCCTGCTGTCCCCCCCTTCCCCCAGCACCGGGGCTGCCTCTTTGCCCCGCCAACGTGGCGAGGCAATCCTTCTGCCCCGGGTTCAAGGGGGGAAGACAGAAGGACATATGGGAGAGGACGGAAGGACAGACTCCAGCAGGGAATGGGAAGGAGAACAAGCTCCCGAAGGGCTCAGACCAGAGCAAAAGGAGCCGGCGTGTAGCAGAGGGCTCCAGCAGGAGCGTTCCCAAGCCTTCGGATCAGCAGTGGGACAGAGGAGTAAATTCGACACATACTTTCCATCCTCGGCTATCCACATTGCCCCTAACCTGATCCCAATTAGATATACAGAGGCAGCTGCCAAGGAACTTTTATGACTCATTTGAAAGGGAGCCTGCACAAGAAGGGCGCATTTGAATCCAGCTGTCTCCTCTCTGTTGTTGTTTAGGGAGGACATTTGTGCTTGCTTAGCTCACCTAGGAAAGGGCCAGCGGGCCCCTGGATGCAGGGGAAACTGGTTGTCAGCCCAGCCTGGGAACATGCTGTGTATTCCTTAAAAAAAGGGAGAGATGGAGCTGAGCTGGCAGGAAGCTCAGGCTCCGGAGGCGTGGGCAGCAGCCCTGTGTTCCGGGGGAGCCCTCCTCGCCGCATCGCCTTTCGCCTTGGTGGGCTCGGCTGCGAGCAGAGCTGATCCCCATGGGCCACCCCACTGCCACGGACCCCAAAACACCCCGGGGAGTGGAAATCGCTGGGGCTTGGCAGCTGCCCTCTTGTTCACAGGGACAAAGCCCTCGCCTCTCGCAGAGGCACCGGCAGAGGTGAGATGCAGAGCATGGGATGCAACCTAAAAGTGGGCTGATGCTCAGCAGGCAGGTCTAAGTGACACGGTCAGACCTTGCTCAGGGAGACCAGGGGAAATCCCAGATTGAATGAGACCTGAAGCCCATCTGCATCTCTTAGAGCAGCCAGATACGGCTGCTGCGGGCGCAGGTGGCGGCAGCGGGTGGGCCTGCCCGTATTAAGTCTCATCCCGGTCTTTAATAACAACAGATCAACTTAAACCCCAAAGAGTGAGATTGAAAATCCCTTCCCAAATGCTTGCTGTTATTATAACCGCAGTGATCCTTGCTATTGCCTGTCCCCTGTTGTGCTTCAGGTTTCAGCTGTTCTGGGACAGGGTGCTTGGGACGTTTTCAGTTGGAATTGGGCAAAGAGCTAAAATACGATGAATATTTTGTGCTAGGAGTTCAGAGGCTGTCAAGTTAGGCTTCGTCAGCAAAACGCATCATTTCTCATTCCAGTCTGGTACCAGAAACCAGGAGGTTTATCTTGAAAGCTGTGACTTTAAACCAAACCAACCCAACAACCCCCATCTTATGCGAGAGCAGAGCAGGCTCTCAGTGGCACTTCACCGCTCAGATGCCGTGCTACAAAACTGGCCCAGTCTCAGCAGTGCCTGTCCTGGACAGGGTTGATTTTCTGGGCAACCCCCCTGATTTTTAAACATTTTGCTGTCAGTATGGAACAGGCCATGTTTTCCCTCAATACCTTGAACATTTTCTTTAAGTGGAATTGTCCTTTTACCACCCATCTCTCAAATTCAGTATCTGCGCTACATCTTTCACTTGGCTTTTCAAGTTTCTGAAGCCCTTCCACTCTCTGAGCTCATATTTTCCTAGCGTTTCAAATAAGTACTATTAAACGAAAGCTGAGACTCTTATAAATTCAGATGATTCTGGGAAATGGGTCTTTAAGAAAAGTAGCTGGTACCCCAAGACCTGCAAGTGCCATCGTGTGAGCCCAGTCGGGATCCTGCTGACCTCTGCGTCCTCTGCACTCTCAGGGCAGTGGCTTGCATACCCCAAAGCTGGAGCAGCATCTGGCAGAGCTAAACCACCCCTGCACTGCACAAGGACGGTGGAAGAAGCCCCGTGATGTGCTCTGGGGCAGGGCAGTGCCAGGGGCTGGTGTGGAAGAGCCGGCATCGCCTGCAAGGGATGGATGAAGTGCACCCAGCCCAGTGCACCAGCGCCCAGCCCGGTTACCGTGGGGGTTTTTTTGGGGCCGGTTGGCTTAGGGCCTGCCCGGGCAGCCCTCCACCGAGAGGACCGCAGCCGGCATCACTAGATGGTGCTAACGCTTGCGTTTTCCCGAGCTCCCGGAGCACCGGAGCAGCGCCCGGGCAGCGGGCACCGGGCGAGCCAGGGCCGCGGGGATGCTCGGGGGGCGCCGGGGGGTCCTCAGGCACCGCTCCTCAGGGCCCTGGGGGGGGCAGCGGTCTTGCCATGAATCATAGCGGCGATGAGGAAGATGCTGCTTTTCCTCTCTGGCTCTCAAGGGGAAGGGACCGGGCTTGGAGTCTTGCGGGTGGCATAGAATCACAGAATGGGTTGGGTGGGAAGGGACCCCTAGAGGTCACCCAGCCCAACCCCCCCGCAGGAGCAGGGACACCTTGAACCACATCGGGTTGCTCACAGCCCCGTCCAACCTGGCCTGGAATGGTCCCAGGGATGGGGCCTCCACCACCTCTCTGGGCAATCTGTTCCAGTGTTTTACCACCCTCAGCATAAAGAATTTCTTCCTTAGATCCAGTCTAAACCTACCCTGGTTTAGTTTAAAGCCATCCCTCCTTGTCCTGTCCCAGCTGGCCCTACTAAAAAGCTTGTCCCCCCCTTTCCTCTGGGCCCCCTTGAAGCCCTGACCGGCCGCACTCAGCTCTGCCCGCAGCCCCCTCTTCTCCAGGCTGAACACCCCCAACTCTCCCAGCCTGGCCCCACAGCAGAGGCATCCCTGGGGCGTTAGCAGGAACCTGCCCTTTCTGCCGCTGCTCCCTTCGAGGCTGTGGGCACGGAGCCCCCAGTGGAGTGCAGGGATCCCCCTTCCCTCTCTGCATCAGTTTGTGCTGACCTGAACCCTGACCAGGCACGGGTTTGCTGAGGCCAAGGGAGCAAAGCTGCAGCGCGGGTAGGGGCAACTGGCTGCAATTCCCAATTGGTGCTCCCTGATAATTCCCAGTTGGTGATAAGCTGGGAACACACACACACACACACGTGTGCCTCCCCAGAGCCCCTACCGCTGGAGCACAGCCTTTTGCAGGCTCTATCCTCCCATCACTGGTGGAGTCAAGGATTCAAATCCGAGCTGGTAGGATGGGGACTTTCTCTCCTGTGGAAGGATCGCTGGCTTTTGGGAGCCCCTCTCCAAATGTCCGGCTGGTAAAGCAGAGCCTGAGCTACAGCTGGCTGGTCTTACCCCTCCTGGCTGGGTAAATGGCCCTGGGGAAGTGCTGGGGCACAAGGAGGAAGGAGAAGGGCTCACCCACGCAGCTGACTCAATGCTGATAAGCCGCCACGGCCAGACACTAAACAAATGTGTCTGGGAATGTCATGTTTCTGCTCACCAGGCACTCCTCACATGTCGCGGGGCTGATCTCGGGGGACGGAGCTGCTCCTCATCCCTTGGAGGAAATTGGTGCTTGGAAAGAAGCTCATGGTAATGGGATGAATTCCCAGCAGGCGAGGAGCACGTGGTCGGCAGTGCCCTCCCGCAGCATCGGCCAAGGCTGTGGTCATTCCCAGACAGGGTGGTCAGCCCCAGCATGTGGCCCCACATACAGAAAGCAGCAGGGATGTTCAGTCAAGAGCATGGAATCTTCCACAGGGAAAGAGCACGGGCGTACTCTGTACCCTGCCCATCATCCAAAGGGGTTCCAGCTTCTGCAGGGATGGAGAGATTTTTGCAGGAAAAGGTATCTAAATGTGATTTTTTCATGGAGTTCTACAAGATATGGATATTTCAAATCTCCAGAGAGCCCTGTTGGGGCGGGTGGGGATAGCAGAGCACCTGCAACACAACCAAAGCAAGGCTTCAGTTTGCTGAATTCTCGGCTTTTTCCTCCTACCTGCTCCCACTCACCTCTGCGAGCAAACCCTCCAAGAGCATCATCGACTCAGCTATGGAAGTGGCATATTTGAGGCCGACACACAGGTCCCTGTAAGAGCTCCCAAGGGAACCCAGAGCTCTGCCCCGCGTGTGAGAAACCCCAGCCTTCCAGGTCATGGTTTTGGCCGATCCTCACACCACTTGCAGTGCAAATGCCAATGCCACCGCCCCAGTTGCTCTTGCTCTTGGAAGACCATAACTGGAGCCAGAAACACAGAAATGTGAAGGAAGCCACACAGAGAGGCCAAGGCAAGCCCAGGCTCAAACGCCAGCCATCACACCAACCTCACCGGCCTCATGGTGACACCAACAGGTCTCATTTTCAGGATGGAGAAACACTTTGCCAGCATTTACTGTGCCGGGAATGAAGGACATCATTTACCTTTGGCAGCTGACACCGCTTTGCTGCAGAAGGTTACCTCTGGCTAGGTGAGCAGCTTTGGCTGTTTGATCAAACGCATGGGAGTAATTAACATCCTGATTTTAGGATCTGATCATATCAGGCTGAGCAAATAAAGCCCCTGACGTTTTTAATCAAAACTTCTCACAGTGTGTTCAAAGGCAGGGAGGAGGCAGGGAGGAGGATGAGGGCTGAGTGGCTGCTTTCTCCATGGCGAGGACAACGTGTCAGACCTGCTGCCACATGCCAGCCCCGTTGCAGCGGGCTCCTCCGCCTCCCGTGGGGCTCACGTAGCCGTGAGTCATTGCAGCCGGCCCCGCACCGCATTCTCCGAGACAAACCCACGCAGGAGCAAGAGAAGCTCAGGGCATTCTCTGAAGAAATTGCTTTTTCATGACTAAACGTCAACACAGAGAAAAAAATGAACCACGACCACAAATTTGCTTAAAAATCGTCAGCGACTCCCCAGCCCAGAGGAAAGCCTGGCGTCGACGTCGTGGCGTGAAGCAGATGCAGGGAGAGAGGTTGCTTGTGGGGGTGAGGTCTGCTCAAAGGCATCTCCTCTCAAATTGCTTCCCGTGGCAAGCTGGTGGCCTGGGTGGCAGGCAGCTCTGCTGGGGTGGCCTCTGGAAGGACAGCTTCTTCTTATTATAAGGCCTATTATTATAGGCTTTATTATTATAAAGCATGATTTATTTATTAGCCGCTCCTTGTGGCACCCAGGAGAGGAGCAGCTGGGATTACGCTGACACGGACACCAGTGGGGAAGCTTCAAATCAGCTCTGGTTTTCTGCAAGTCCCCTTCCCCGGACAGGCTGGGGCATGGGCAGACCCGGAGTTGCTGCCAGCCGGGCACCCTGCGACGGGGTCGCCAGCACCTTTCTGCAACTAATTAAAAATCCACTGTAGCCCGTCAGAGGAGACCCCTGTCTTTGGCTTTATCATCCCCCTTCTCCTTGGGTTTGAAGGTGGTTAGAAAAGTTCAAGGAACAGGCAAGACAGAGAGTTATTGTAGGCATGGCTGGGTGCCAGCCGCCCCGGTAATTTTGTTAATAGACTGATCGAGGAGCAAATGAAGCCATTGTAGGTAATATTAATGTTGCACAGTCCCATCATGGTCAGAAATGTTTCAGGCTACATCATCAATAAATTTTCTTCTGCAGGATCTTATTTGCCCTTGGTTATATCAGGACTGGGCTGGTGTTGGCTGAGTTTTCAATTCTTTAGTAAAGTTTGATTTTTTTCTTTTAAATGAACAGGCACTAATGGACTGCTTAAGTTCAGTTTTTAATGACCTGATATAACGTAGAGGAGCAAGCCCATAGTCTGGGGGGGGGGGGGGGGGATTTGCCTCAGGTGCCCAAGGTGAAGGTGTTAACCCTCTCCTTTAGTGGTCGAGGAGCAGCAGACACCCCTGGGGCTCCCAGGGTGGAAACCTGCCCTGCGCGGGCGCTGGGCCCCCAGGGTGTCCCGGCATGAAGAACGTGGAAAATCCATACAATGGGCCAGAAATGCAAATACTGCGCTGAGTCGAGAAATGGCTTTAGCAGAGGAGCTCACCCATGATGTAAACCCTGCAAATGCAAATAGCCAGGTTGCACCGGAGAAAGCCATCAGCGTTACTTCGCTTCCCGCAGTTCCCCCATCACTTGGGATTGCTGGGAACACCTTTGCCATCTTTCCCTGTTTCTCAGGCAGCTGATGCCAGGACAGGGATGGAAAGAGTTGCACGCTGAGGGCAGGAGGAATTGCCCCCTGCACACAGCGGCTCGTTTCAGCCTGGGACGTCGCTGATGAGCATCTTCCCTTCCACAGGCTGCAAAAGCTGTTTGGAGCATGGAATTGCAGACTTGAGATGAAAGTGCTCGGTGGCTGCAGCACCTCTCCCAAAAAGCATTTCCCTTTTTCTGGGCCTGTGTGCTGTTTGGGAGGGAAATGCTGGAAATCAGGAGGTCTGGTTGGGGGAGGAGGTGGCCAGCGGTGCTGCAGCCGGGGCCACTGGTGCCCATTTTTTCCTGAGCTGCGGGGACAGTTGTTGAAGCAGAGCTGATGTGTGCGGGGAAGTGGCCTCCTCTGAGATGGAAACGGCCATCTTCTGACCAGGCAAAGCTGGGCAAGAAACAAGTCTAGATGGACATCATTTATGGGCTCGGTAATGGGGCTATTCCAGGGCCTGAACCAGACTCGCAAGCCCAGGAACGCCACGCTCTCACCACCATGTCCCAGCTCATGGTTTTCTTCGACTTCAGCAAACAGGCTTTCACCACCGCAAGCTTTTCTCCTCAGATTCCAGGCATGGCCAAGGGACATGTGTTTCCTACCACGTGGAACCGGGCCGGCACTAATTTTAGCCTCTTATTCTAGAAAGACTCTTCCCAGCAAATGCCTCGGTGTTAACTCGCCCCCTGCCCACAGCAGGTACCCCGGTGCTGGGGAGCACATCGTCTTCTGCCCCCAGGCCGTAAGATGAAAGCTGTGCAAGTGCTGTTTGTAAATGCAAACCCTCTGTTTGAACTCTCCAGCTGTGAAAGGGGAGCGGGAGATGCAACGAATTCTTTCTGAACTTCCCTCTCCCTTCAGTTGTTCTGCAAAACACTTGAATGTTAATATTTAAAGCAACAAACAGCTCTTTATGACCATCCAGCCCCTTTTCTTCTCCTTCCCGCTCTTGGTAATGAGGACCAGAATGATGGACCCCTCTGGATACAGCTGTTTCCTCACTGATGCTAACTGGGGAGGGACACGCCAGCTGATCCCTGGAGAAATGGTGGAAAAAAGAGAAGTTTTGCCTGGGCAAAGCAGACCCCACGCTCCAGAGTGGAAAGTAAAGGAGTGGGAAGCAGGCAGTGATGACCGTGGGGTTACACGGGCTCGGAGCAAGCTGGGAGAGGAAGGAGAAATTCGAGGGGAAATGTAAGGAGGCAGAAGGGAGAAGGGATTACTCCTTGCTGGGGTTAGCCAGGATGAGCTAAATACTCAGGCTTTTGTGCTTCTGCCCGGCACCAGGGCAGAGGTGATCTGGACACGTTGCAGGAGGATTTGGGATGGTTTGGGGGAGCCCAGAGCCCAGGGGATGTGATGTCCCGGGCAGTGCATGTCCCGGTGCAGGGCCCCGCGTGGCGCGGGCGCCAAGAGCCGCCTGACCTCATGCTCTGCGCCCGTGAAACCGGGGAGCGAGCGAAAAGGAGACCGAGCAACACGAGCAAACGCAAATGTGTTTCCACTTAGCTGGTCCTCTGAGGCCAAATGATGTAACTCCTGCGAAGCCCTGCAATATGTTGGCAGGAGGAGCCTAGTGACAACTCCAACTGTAAGTTCCTGAGCTAACGAGCAGAAAAGTTGAATTAAAAAAGAAGAAAAAAAAAAAAAAAAGCTTTTTCTTTGGCTTAACATAGCGATCCTCCCCGGGACTGTTTTCTGAGCAGAGAAACAGCACACTGAAGGAAAATATTTAGCCCCAAAAGATCCTGGCTCCTCTCCTTTTGGGGCAAAGCCAAGGGGTCAGCACCCATCGGGACAAGCATTTCAAACCAGCGGAGCTGGGGGTTTTGCTCAGCCGGCCGAGATGCCAACGCAGATCCCAGCTCCAGAAGCAGCTCGCTGCCATCCTGTGCTCCAGCCTGGATGGAGTTAACCACAATTATTATTACTAAGGGTGGGTTTTTCTGCCTCTGTGTGTGTTACCAGCAAAGAATGTTTTACTACAGCTCTCCACACAGCCACCAGCCTCCAAATGGACCATGTTACAGTAGAGCTAAATATTGTGTCAGGGACCATGTGTTTCTCGTAAGATGGGCTCGAGCCATGACTGTGTAAGAAATTGTTTATCTTCTCCCTCTTTCTGCCTTTATCCTCCCATGGGCCGCGTGGACAACCCGGGAGCTGGCGATGGGAACTTTCCGGGGGATGCTGGTGGAGCTTTTTTTGCAGCCCGTGCCTGCGGTGAGGAGTGAGCTCTGTCTGGGACAGCACCGCAGGGTGGCCCCGGGTCATGATGGCTCCTCGTCTTCCAGGTGGCCTGGCAGTCCTGCTGTCCCAAGGAGCATGGGTGGCTCTCTCACGGGGTGCAGGAGCCCCGAGGCACTGCCCCAGCACAGGGCAGGGGCCAGCACCACTGGTGCAGGCTGGCTCAGCACCACAGATGCCCGGGGAACCCTCTGCTAGAGAGTTTGGATGGAGGCTGCAACAAAGCCATGATTCTGATGTAGGTGTGCGCGTCTTTCAGAGTGAAATTTGGCTGGCGAGATATTGCCACCCCTAGGGTCAAGGTGGAGATGAACCACCTTCTGTGATCTGCTGGAAATCCCGCTTTCTGCTGGGTGGGTTATGGAGCCAGGTGATTAAAGGAGAAGTAGAGCAACCTGTCTGAAACCCAGGCTGCTGGGTGCTGGCCTGAGCGGAGCAGGGTCTGCTGCCCGTGCCATCCCAGGTGGGATAACGGCTTGGCTTCACGCTGCGATGCTGCACACCCACTCATGGCTCGGTGCTCAGCAGGGGCAGGGCGAGCAGGGAACCCTCGTGGAGCAGCAGCCTGGGGCTTGTTTCTCCCCTGTGCTGCTCTGCAAGAGGGATGTCAGGGAAACCTGAGCCCCTCGTGCCTTCCCCTCCTTATCCATCCATCTCGACACCATCCCCAAATGCAACAAGGCACTTTTCCTTTTTACTGTCTCTGCTCTCTCCTGGCCACTGATCTGCACAATAGCATAATTGTATATAAACATCTGATTTCTTTTACTTTGCCTCAGTAATAGCTTGTAGCAAGCCTTTCCAACATCTATTAATACTGTGCTATATATTAGATCCAGACTTCAGATCCTCAAATGTGACTATCTTCAGAATAAAGTGGGGAAAGGCTGAACACAGATCAAACGTTTGCCCTCTGGTCAATTTTAAATATAGCATAAACTGCGCCTCCATATAAATTTAGCAAGGGCTCTTGCTTCCAAACACCTTGAACTTTTCTCTCTGTGAGATATTCTAGATGAGGCCCACCTGGATCAGACTAATGATCTCTAAACATCAGTATCCCGCGCTTCAGCAAAGGCGAGCTGAACCTGGCAGAGCCGTACTCCTCCCCCTGGCTTTTATGTAGAGCAGAGCTATAGGAGATCAAGATCTCTTTACTTTATAGGGGGAAAACATGAGCACAAAGAGATGCATCGACTCAGCCAAAATCACCCAGTAGCCAGCTGGGAGGCAGAAAGCAGTGGAGCTGGGTGATGGTGGCTCCCTCCAGCAATCCCAGGACCTGGGGTGGGTTTCTGACGGGAACGATGCTGAGATGCCATTTTGTTGCTTTACATTTGCTCCTTGTGACACACAGGGAGATTTCCAGAGGAGCAATTGCTTCCTCAGTCATAAAGACTTGCATTTGCCTTACTCTTTGGAACAGGAGGGGTTTTAATCATATAGAAATGAGGATTTTTACAGATGGACTTTTTTTTTTCCCCCTGAATTATTTTGACTTTAGACAGATCTGGGGGGCTTTTCATTGAATGTGGCTTGCCCTATCCCTTACCTACCCACCTGCAGAGGCAAAAGCGAAAAGCATCAAAAATATAGCTAAAAATGAAAGCCATATCTAATTCCTGTTCCTTCCCACCATAAGATCAGATAACTCCTGAGCAATTCTACAAACCCCAGCCCGTGCTTTGGCATAGCTGCAAGGCCTGGCTGCGCTGGCATGCCGAGCACCCGTCAGGAGCTGCGCCGTGCTTGAGCGAAGTCAGAGCTAGGGAAAGGGGCAGCGCTTTCCATTGGGAAATTATCCTTCTCTGCCCCCAAAGAAAAATCTACACAGGTTATAATAACAAAAAGGCATGTTAGCCCTGATTGTATTGCTGGGAATGAGAAAAACAGCCGGGGTTAAATCTTCCAGCTGCCCCCTACCCTTCCTTGTTAGGACGTTGTAAGGATATAGTTCCAAATTTAAAAAGATCACGTTTGGGAAAAAAACAAGCTGTGAAGCTGCGTCCTCAGCTCTGTTTTTCTTCCATTGCTCCATGGCATGCACGCACGGTGGCTGCTTCGTGCATTGCGTTGCTCCTGCAGAGCGATCCGCCAGCACACACTGAGTGAGCAAAGGGCGCTGAAGAATTTGGCTCGGAGAGAAAAACTGCGTGTGGAGATCTGCTGGGGTGTTCTGGTAGGTTTTCAGGGCTGCTGAAGGAGACCAGATTCTTCCTCCTCTTCACCAGAAATAGCAATGTAAGGACCAAAAGGGTTGTCAGGCTCTGGAAGGGGCTGCCCAGGGAGGTGGTCGAGTCCCCATCCCTGCAGATATTTAAAAGAAGGGCAGATGAGGTGCTTAGGGACAGGGTTTAGTGGTGGGATGGCAGGGTTAGGTTAAAGGTTGGACTCGATGATCTTAAAGGTCTTTTCCAACCAAAGTGATTCTATGATTTCCCTGGTTCTGCTTTGCTTCTTGCTACCGGCCACTGCTCTAAATTGGGCTGGGTAAAGGAGAGTGGCTCTACATTTTTCTGTTCCTGATCACTGGGATTGTTAAAAAGCCTGAAATCTACCATGGGCTGGACCAGCCCTTCAGATGATAACCTGCTTTACCACCAGCCTGCGACCCAAATTTATAGGGCTGCAGCTGGGAATCTTTCTCTTTGATCCATCTCTGCTATTAAACAGCTTCAGATAAAGCCACAAAGCTGATTTCTAGGAAAGGAAGCCAAACAACCTAAATCTTGGAGCTGAACAGCAGTGGGGAAACGATCTTCAAACCGCACCTCCTCACCAGCTTCAAAAGCAAAGCAGCTCAGTTTAGCACAGTACATGGCACTTCGGCAACGATTAAAGTACCTGACACGTGCACCTTCATCATCATAGACCCGTCTGCTGACAGGGTGCCGAGTACAACAAACCCAATGAAAAGCATCAGCCTTATCATGGGTCTACTTGTCATTGTCTCGTTTCCTGAACAAGAAGAGCAGTAGCAAAACCAGAGCCTGGAGAAGCGTGCTCATCCTCGTACAGAAATAACCCCCGGCAAGCAAACTGAAAAGCCATGGAGGAGCCAGCCTGCAAGCTACAGACACAAAGTGCCGAGCGAAGGAGATGATAACTGGCTGGCGAACGCTGGGAAATAATGCCCTAAAATCCTTCGGAGCCCATTCATCACCCTGGCTTCGGTGATCATCTCAGCAATAAATTCCCTTATCATCCTATTGGAATTTGACATTAATGACCTGCCTGTTATTTCGGAGGGAGATGGACTGTAACCGGCGGGTAATTGGTAGGAAAAATTGCTGGTTATAGTAAAGCTCTGATACCGTCGGAGTAGTTATACCATGAGAGAGGGAGATTAGGGAGCTCTGTTTACCACAAGGGGCTTATTCGTCCTGAATAAATGCATTAGCTGCCCAGAGCCTTCCTCTCACACCCTCATTCCCCTTCAGTGCCATAGTCACATCAGCACAAACCAGTTTTTTCCCAGTGACAACTGGTATGAAGAACAGCAAAGACACCGCGCAGCAGAAGCTGTTGTCAGGGAACAGGTGACTGTAAAAATGATTTAAAAGTTCTCTCCAAACTCCCGCTAATTTCTGCATTAATTTCTGAGTTGTCTCAGGAAAGACAACTGTAATTTCTCAACCATTCACATTACTCAGAATGCTTCTGCAAACACCTCTGGGCCACCAAATTTTTCACAAGCAACTTCCCAGACTGTGGCTGGTTCAGGTTTTGCTTCTGTTTCTCTGCTGGAGGGACACAACGGGTTTATTAACATTTTCCCTTGCACCTGCAGGTCAACTTCCAGTGCGTTTTGCCTAAATTATAGAGCCCATGTTTGCAGGGCAGCCTGCAGCCTCAACCAAAAATAGGACAAACTGGCTTCTCTAGAGCGTATTGGGGGAGAGCTAGAAGCAAGACCAGAGGTAAAATCCTGGCTCTGCTGCAATGAATGACAGCTTTGCCCTGACTTGATGGGTTTCTGCCTTTCTCAAAGGTTTCCTGGTCCTCTCTTTCACTTCCCAGCTAACAGGACCAGCAACAGAGCCAGAAAATATTTTTTTTTTGGTGAACACACCTGCTTTTTAAATTGGCTCCCTGGAGTATTCACAAAAACAAAGCTGCAAGGCACGGCCACAGGAGGACTGAATTTGCTACAGAAATACCGGCACGTATTCATAATAAAGCGTCTGCGCTATTCGCCCGGCTCTGGCTGTAACTTCCAGCCATGTCCTGCACTTTCCTGGGAAGAAAGAACTGGTGATGGTGGTGGGAAAATTGCTTCACCTGAGTCAAAGGGGATTTTGCAATTGCTTTCACTGGAGGGTTGCTTTGACCCCTAAGTATTCCCCATGTCCCCGTACCACCCTATGGGCTCCCCACCACTGGAAGCAGCGATAGGGGAGAAGAAATGCTCCTTTTCCATGCAGATTCTCCCTGGAGGGCCCTGAGGTGGTGAGGATGGCTCCAAAGCCTCCCTCAGGTGGAGACTGGCTGCAGGGAGCCTGACAAAATTCGTTTTCCAGGCTCTACTCCTGAGCGCTCAGCGGTGCCGGCCTGGGTGTGAGTGCAGAAGGGTCAGTCCGATGTCTGCTGATGTCCCGTGCATCACCAGAAAACGGTCTGCTGCCTGTCCTCGGCATCACCGCAGGATGCCGTGACCTGGGGACAACGTACATGGCAGCAACACCCTTCCAAACCAGCAAAACTACCCAGAAAGACTGGCTGTGGCTCTTCTCAACCGCTCTTTAAAACAGTGGGTTTTTAACATCTCAGAGCAGAGATGGAGCATCAGACCTCCAAAGAGGGAGTGGAGCTTGGAGGGATGGATGGAAATTTTGAGCTTTGTGTTGGTAGCATTTGAGATAGGAGGCTGCAACAGCCCTGGAGCCACAGCATGCTGCCCCGGCATCCAACTGTCCCCTCCGATGGCTTTGACAGCGGTTGGGAGTCAATTCCCACGTCTCTGGAGCTGGTGACAGGGGAAGGAACAAGCTATGGCCATGCCTCTCCTGGTGTCAACTGAGCTAGAAACCTAGAGGCTGGATTTCTTCCCTACAGCTGCATAAAAAGCTGTAGGCTGCAGTGGCAGGAATTGAGCCTGCGAATCCCAGCTCGCTGCGCTCCTTTTCACGGGAGGCTCTTCGTGCAAAAAAGCATCAGCAGGATGAATTAAATGCCATTGTAGCGGCCACATTCCCACGTGCTCCTGTGCTCTTCTGCTTGCCTCACCAATAAGGAAGCCAAGATATTTTGTAGAGGCTGTTTTGAAAACATCTAATCGATTTAATTCATAGCCAGAGCCCTTCCAGCCCACTTCCTGGGCTGGAACGTGTTTAATCTCTGGTTGCCTTGGGTCGATGGAGATGGCGTCCTCCAGCCCATTCCCTCTTGGCTGCAGCACCGTGCTTGGGGAATGGGTGGTTGCTGCTGGTCTTTGAGGCCATGGACAAGAATGGAAAGGTTGGTGACAGCCTGAAACAAGTGTCAACTTCTTCTTGCCTTGTTGAAAGGCATGTTGTTTACTGCAGACAAATTGGAGACGAACACGCCGCGAGAGTCCAGTGAGTTCATAAAATAAACCCCTGAATAATCACAATACAGTATTCCTTCAAGAAAGGTTTTCTTATCTTGATTTTTTCCCCTTTCCCTCCCCCCCCCCCCCCCCCCATCTTGGAATAATCACTACCAGATCAGGAACCTTCAAACAGATTTGTTTGGAGACTTGGCGTGAGCTCAGGGTAGCTGGAAGCCTTCTTGCTTTCCCTATGAAAAACAGAGCCCGTTTGGAGGGGAAGGAGAGCTCCAGCGCTAAAGACAGAACATAAACAGCGTACGTTGCAAACAAGATGAGAAGTAGAAAGCTGCCTAAAACATCTCTGGCCCCTTCCCCGCGCATCTAACAGCAGAACCGCATTCCCTTCGGCTTGTGATGGCTGAGCTGCAAATGCCGCAAGGATGAGGAGCCCGGCAGCCTCCTGCGGTTTGTTCTTTACATGTTTGCAAGGTGGCTTCCAAATTAAATTTGAAGGCTGTCAATCTTGTCTCAAACAGCCATGGGCAATGACATGTCAGTCTGTGGGAAAGCCTGGGGGTTCATCTCCATCGAACGACTGCTCCCCCGCTGTCCCGCCTGCGGTGATGCACCCGTGATGGAAAATGGGGTGGCGTGGGGTGGACACCTTGGGATCTAGAGCAGAAATAGGTTGAGGGGCTCATGAAAGCTGGTGAGAGGGATCCCCCAAGGGCTGCTGTGGTCTGGAGCAGCCAGGCAGCCCCCCAGCCCTGGGGAAATGCTCTCTGATGCCTGGAGCTGAAACACGGCTGGAGCTATGCTTTGGGATGGGGGTCGCAGTCGGGGCTGTGCCCTGGGGAGCAAAACCCTGCCAAGAGGCAGGACCCTGTGGTGCAGAGTGAGGGGATGTTGCTTTCTGAAAGTGGGAAGGGTCTTTCTGCTCAGCCTGGAGGGGAGAGCAGTGGAAATTGAGGATTTAATGTCTTCCTCAGCTGGAAATTTCAGCCAGTGGCAAGAACAATGGAAAGCCCCCCAAAACCAGGAGAACCCCATCCTGAGGGGCTGTCCCCCTAACCAGGGGCAGGGATGATGCCTGGATGGGAGCTATGTCTGCCATATGAGTTTGGGAGTCATCCTGGTTGTGAACAACACACCAGCCAACTCTTGGTGGCTAATGCGTACATCAGGATGCATATATATATATATATATATATATATGTCCTCCTTCTGAATCTTTATCTTTCTGTCCCAGAAAACATCCAAGCTGCTAACACTCTGAGGAGGATGACGCAGCAAAAATAAATGTTTTAGCAAGAAACAGAGAAATGAGATTTGCATATGTTTTTCTGGGAAAAATATCAAGTTTTCTCTGTTAGAAAACGAATGTGTTGGAAACCGGCTTGTAAAACTCGAAGCCTGACTCAAGCACTGATTTATCACGGGACTGTCACCTACGCTCGTTGTTACTGAGGACTCCTCGACCCTCTGTCCAAAAGGAAAAATTGCTGTTGATATTTTGTCAATGGATTTATGGAAGAGCAAATCCTGGTCAGGGAAGTGACCAGAGAAGCTTTCCCTGGATTCAGCAGCGGGTGAGGAAAGTTTGTGGAATACAGAATTATCCTCTGCTTGCTGCAGAGCTGTTCCCAAGGAGATTGGGAGCACGGTGATAACTGAATTTCAGAAAGCCTGGGGGTTCAGCCTGGCTGAGGGAAAAAACGCTGGTGCCTATGTGAACGCTGCAAACCTGATTTTCCACTTGCACGCCTGATTATCGGCGGTAAATGCACTCCTGTTGGCACACCAGGTTTTTTTCCCTTGGATGTCGTGCTACAGGCTCCTTCCACCACAGGTGGATCTGACGCAGAAGCCACCGAGCAGGATGCTTTGGTGGGGATCAGTGGGACGCCCTCTCCGACGGGTGCAGCGCTGCCTCGCGTCCTTCGACGCTCCGGCTGCTCTGCCGAGGCAGAAGAGAGATGCCAGAGGAGACTGCGACCCAGCCGAGACCCAGCCGGTGGGAATTCTCTGTCTGCAAAGCTCCTCGAGCCTGTAAAACTGGGTTGGAAATCTCTTAAGAGGTTTTTGATTAATGTAAATTCCTTTTTTTTTTTTTGCAGCAAAGTAAAGCTTTGGTTTATATTCACGTCCCCTTGAGGTTTATTCAGCCTGAGGTTTCCTTGCTAAGAAGCAGGCACCGCTTTTCTTTCTGCTTTCTTTTAAGCAGGACAGAAAGCATCCCAGTGCCTGTGTTTCCGAAGAAGCCAAGGCTTGAGCCTGCAAAGCAGAGCCACCAAAACTCAGCCTAAGCCATGAGAAGAAGGCGGCAAGCACTCCAGGCAGGCTTCTGCAAGCTGCAGGAAAGGAGTCGCTTGGAAACTGGGGCAAAAGTTGAAACGGGATTTAATTTTATCTGAATTGATTCATCTGTCCCTAATTAGTAATAGCTTCCCAGTGCATGACGTAAGAATATGCAGAGGGCTTTTTAATGAATAACTTTTGGCTAAGATAAAATATAGCTGTTCTCAGATAGTTCTTTTTTATACACCAGTAGAGATTTGTGCAGTCAAAGATGAAAAATAAATGAGATCTCAGTCATACATGTTGAAGACTAAAATCTTTTCGAGAATGGATCCTGTCTTCTTACCAATTTATTGTAGAAACCCAATAAGTTTTGCATATCCCTTGGTTTACTATCTGCCTTTACTTTTACTGAGAGAGGACCCTTAAGGTCCCAAACCTGCACGATGCATGATGCTGTACAGAGGAATAATGCCTGAAAACTTGCCCTGACACCAAAGTGCTGCCTACGATCGTTCTGAAAGTCCCAAATCCAGCTGGCAAAAAATGGCCATGTTTAATGGCACTCCAACACCACAAATGAAGCAACTGCTTAAATTAAAAATCCATATTGTCCAATTTTGCATGGCAACAATATGAAGCTGGGCAACGGGCTGATCTCGCTCACCTCGTAATGCACAGTTCTTTCCTTTTCCATACCATTCCTTTGCTCCTAGTCATACCTCCTTGTACCATCCCACATATTTAATCTCAGTTCTCTGTGCTCACACCCTTGAAATCCTTCCAGGCTGCTATCACGTCCACTTCTCCAACTCACCTCTCCGAGCCAAGCTATACATCCAGGCTCTAATTCTTCCCCATAAACCAATCCCTCCGGGACCCTGACTGTTTTCTGATATTTCCATGAGCTGTGCAACTCCTTGCGGGTTCACTTCTCCTCTCCTAACATCAATAAAAGCCCAGAGACCAGGGCGAGAGGCGAATCAGGTTTCTAGGTTCAATTTACAACCGGAGCGAAAGACGAAGCTGGGGGATGCTGTACGAGGTCCTCACCGAGCGGTGAGGAACCAGGGCAGGACACGTTGAGCAGATGGTGATTCTGGACTGCAGATGAGGACTAAATTACTGTGTTCAAATCACATCTTTGATACACTTCCAGCTTTTATCAGATGGTTCCACTCAGCGTTTGGCACAGCTGATGCGAAGGGAAGGCCAGGAGAGCAATCAAACAGCGTCAGCAGCTGAAGCAGCCCCAGCGCAGGAGAAGGGCCCCGTCCCTGGGGGTGCTCGTGGTCCTTCCCCACCTCCTGGGCCGTAGCACGCTGAAGTGGGGACTTCCTCGACTGCTCCCACTCTTCCAGCACCTGCAGAGCTTTAATATTTACCCCTACCTGCAAAAAAACCCCGGCACCCCGTGAGCTACGCAGCCTCCGTTCCCCCCTGCCACATCACATTGCGAGCAGCTCGCCCAGGCGAGGCGGTCGTACGTTAAAATATCTGGGAGGATTGATAGCATGTGAGCAATTTCTCGGAGTTAAAAGACTCTTTTCCTCGGGTTTTGGCTTTGGACGACCTGCGCTCCTAATGCACTCTTCACTTAATTCACCCCTGCCAGTGCAAATGCTCTTATTTATGAGGTCCGTAATCACTTTCTATCAACACACTCTGAAAATCCGCTTCTTCCGCAAAACATTCCTGCAAGTAAATCCTTCCCCATGAATATTCTCAGTACAAGCCGAGTCCAGGGCCCGCTCAGGGCATCGGAGAGGACTTTCAAAGGACTCCCACTGAGCGCAGTTGGCTCAGACCCCAAGTGAACACACATCCACACCCACAAAGCTCTGTTATAAATGGCCTCACACGAGCTGACATGAAGGAAACCAAACCTTCCCCAAAGTCCTTAGGAGGGTCCGTGGTTATTTTGCCATCCTTTTTGCTGCACATGGACCACAGGGTTTTACCTCTCGGGAGGAATCCCGGGCAGCACCACAAAGCACACAACTGAAGGGCTGTGCTAATTTAAAGTTCTTCCAGAACACTGAGTTTGGTGTCTTTTTTCTTCCTTAAGTTAAAAGCCAGAAAAATATCTAGAAATGTCTGCACAGGAGAATCAATCATGTACAAAGGAACCTTCTGGGTCCCATGAAGGAGCCCGTGTTTTCAGCCTTGGCAGCTTATTCTTCCCCCTTTTTGGGAGGCAGCACAGATATGTTTCCCATTTGAAATATCCCAGGAGTCTCGGAGCTCACGCTGAGCCCTCAGGAGTAAACAAGCCACTTTTCCCAGCAGCAATCCCAGCCACAATTAAGAAATGTTTTTGGTTTTGTTTTTTTTTTTCAGCACACCCAGACTGGCACTTGGGTCAAGCCAGAGGGAAGCAGAGGCACCGAGTCCACGCCAGAGCAGTACCAACAAATATATAGCATACAACCCTCTTCAGCTCAGAGCTTTCTGCTCCATATCAGCTCTTTCACGGGCCAAGCCGAGCTCTTTATCAGTGCCATTTACTCAGCTGTCAAGTGGGTTCTTTATCCTAAAGCTCCGCAGCGGGGAAATAGGAACCTGCAATGAACTTGCCTCAAATTGAAACAGATATTTAACTAGAATAAACCAGTGGTTGGTCTGAATAAACACTGCAGGCACTTTAGCAAGAATGTTAAGTTGACATAAGATCTGTTGGGTGAGTTCAAGAAATGGGAGACTTTCTGCTGAAGTCATAAATCTTCTGGGTTAAAAAGGGGATACTGCTGAGCTCCGCACCTTGGTGCCTCGCTGGAGGAGACCAGGGCAGGAGGTTTGCCATCCCAGAGGCTGAGGAGCTGGTGGTTTGGGCAGTTAAGGCTTCTTTCCCATCGCCGCTGCTGAGGAACATGGACTTCATCTCCATTGCTCTCCTCCGCGAGCGCTGCAGCCCACCGAAGCCTCTGGCAGGGGGTCCTCTCCCCCGGCTCCGTGACCCGGGGTGTTTCAGGGGGAGCTGAGCCTTTGCTGCTAAGCCCTGGTGCACAAATCTCTTGAAGGCCAGCGAAGCCCTGGGTCTCTGGGCCAGCAATCGCTGTTCCAGCTGGGACAGACCCAAGTGCTGCTGAGGGCCAAGGCAGCGCTGAAACCCGGTGGCTTTTCTGGTGGGGCTGTCGCAGGGCAGCGAGGCTGCTCCAGCGTTTGCTGTGTTTGGAAGCCACGCTGCCCTCGTCTGACCCCGACATGCTCTTGCCTGCCTCTGCTCTCCTTTCCCTCTGAAACGCAAGGACGGATGAGAGGGTGGATCTGTGCTCTCTTGGCTCCTGATCGCTTCTGAGCAGCCCCGCTGCTCCGAGGGGCGAGCCGGAGCACGTTCCCTCCAGGCTTCCCCATGCCACGGGGAGGTGCGAATTGCCCACGGGCTGAGCTCCGCACGGGGCACCCGACCAATTCCCCGCACCTCCGAGAGCAGGCTCGAAATGCTGATACCCTCGGGTAACTTTTGGCCCCGTGCTGAGCAGAGCAAAACCTACTGAAATCTCACGCCACCTCTCTGTGGTGCGGAGTGCCCCAGCAGAGGGCCGGTGCCATCGGGCTGTGGGCTTGTCAGAACGGCCGGCCGTGACACCGGTGGCTACGGTCACAGCACCGCAGCAGCCGGTCACAAAACATGGGCAGGCTGGGAAGGAGCTGTTGGTTTGGGTCTTTTTTTTTTTTAAAGAAAAGTGCACTTATTAAAGACAGGCTTTCAAAAGCTGGATATCACAGGGGACCACGGCACTAATCTGCCCGTGATGGATCGCCTGGGCTGGCAGGACCTGTGGCCTTTGCTCGGCCAGACCTGACAGCCAAATGCCTTGGGAAGGTTTGGACGTGACTGCAGTTCTGCCTCCATCTGCAAACCCTGTGTCTTGAGAATCAGAAAGTAGCCCCCTGGAGAGGGGGCTGATCTCAGCAAAATGCACGCCACGTCCCTCCGTGGTACCTGCAGGGCGGGCAAAGCAGTGATCCGCGGGGTGAGAGCTCACCCTGGTAAGTCAGCCTGTGCTAAAGAATCGCAGATGTTTAATATTTCTGGTCCCTGTTCCAAGGAGAGGGAGAGAGGAGCTGCAGAGAGTACAGCAATATTTTTTCAATACATTCCATATGTTTTCTCCATAAGTCAAGATTAAACAGTGGTGCTGGTCGGAATAGAAATCAGCCTGCCAGCTGTTCTGCTGCCCTGGGAGGCAGAACGAGCCCCTAGCACAGGCTCTGGCCCGACTCCAGAGTGCATTTCCACGGGGACAAACGGACTTGGCATTTACGCTGGCGCCGCTCTCGCTGGTGCCGTTGCCTTTGCAAGAACAACGAGTCGGCCCCTGCCTGGTGGCAACCCCTGCGTTTTGGCACAGCAGCTTGGAAGCCTCTCCTTGTCCTTGTCCCGCAGCACGGCGTGGCATCCCCAGGCAATAGGTGATGTCCTTCGGATCCCCCAGCCCCAGGCCACCGCAGCCCAGTGCGCAAACCCCAACGTGGCACAGGGTCCCCAGCTCACCCCTGGGCACCCACAGCTTCCTCGAGCCCTCGGTTCTCACCCCTCCCACAACCACACACAAGGCCTGCAAATTACCTTTTTTTCCCCTATTTTTTCCCCATGGTCTTCTCACTCCAGCAGCAGCATTTCAGTCCTGTTACTGTCACGCCTCCAGTTGCTCAGCCCCAGACACTGCAAAAAGCCATCGCTGACGACGGCAGGTCTGCAGGGAGGAGGCAAACCCGGCGGCCGCGAAGGGAAGGAATTTGCTCTCTCCTGAAGGGCACATTCGGTATAATTATGCCAGCCAAATGTGCACAGAAGTCCTCGGTAATTGCTATGGTAATCATTTCACATGTGTGGTATTTTTTAGGCTAAAGTATAATTACAGCTAATTGCCGTTTGATTTTGTTCCTGTTTATACACCCATTAAAGGAATTGTTGAAATGTCTTTGCTAAAAGACTTTCTTTTTTTTTTCTTTTCCTCTTTTTCTTAAATCATCCTGGAAAAAAAAAACGGGCTCATGTTGCAGCACTCGGAGTTCATGAATGGCCATTGCCTCTCCAGCGATCTCACAACGAAGAGTTGTGTTAAGCCCGCAAGAGCCTGAACTTTTCCCAGTGTTGGGAACTGACAGTCCTTGAATTCAGAGAATGATGGAGAATTTGCAAAGATCTTGGCTAGTTTGTTAATGAAACCCTTCTGGGCAAGAGGCTGAATCATGTGGGGAGATAGGAGGGTCTGAGATGGTTGTTGCAAGCAGGAGTAAAAGGTGCTCTCGGCCGGCTGTTCTGGTGATGGAAACGAGTTGTGTTTCTGCTGCTTTCCCCATGGGAAGCCCAGGTGATCCGTGTACCAAAAAAAAAAAATGACTTCGGATGGCCTTGTTTTCAGAAGGGGCCAGTCTTTTGGAGTGTCGCCTTTTTTTTCTCTCCCTGTCCTGCATTGATTTTACATTTTGCCCATTTGCCAGAGCCAGCGGAGAGAGAACCGAAGCTGGCGGGGCTCCGCGCAGGCCCGGGGATTCCCTGGGAGCATCTCTTGGCAGGGCTGGTGCCGGTATCATCACCGCTTATTTTTTCTCAGCCCTGGCTTTTAACGCAGTTGTCCCAAGACACAGCTTGGAGAGAATTAAACATCAGGTGTGCTCAGAATTTGGGGAGTTACGGTGTTCTAATTGCCTGCGCGGAGGCCAGATAATTCTTTTATCAATTCATCAAAATATATATAGATGTCTTTTGGCCATCCTTCAGGATGGCTTTTGCAGGTTTTATTTTTCTATTGGAAAATGGGCTTTATGTTAAGGTGCTGAGCAGGCTTCGGGAAAAGGAACAGAAAGAGTCAGTTTTCCTGTCCTGGGAGAATCCCCCACCCCTGTCCCCATTTGGAATGAAAAACTGGAACTGGGAATGATACTAAAAGGTGAAAATATTTTTGACTATGTCCGTTGAAATGCTTTAGGTTCATTCAGTATTGGCCAAATAAAACCCACACAAAACACATGCACACACACCCACCCCCCCTTTTCTTACTGGGCTCTACTATTCCAGCAGTCATTTTTCCAGGAGCTTCTCCCTTACTGCCTGATTCTCCGGGGACCGGAGAACTTGGCAGAAGCTCATGGACATGAGGTGGGCGATGTTGGGTGGAAAAGCTGCTGAAAGAAGGGCTGGAGAGGGACTTTCACGACTTCTTTAAGCACATTCTGGAAGAGGTGCCAGGGGAGCATCTTACCAGGCGCTCCTACCTCACCGAAATGCAATGTTCCTCTGGAGGAAGGAGAGGCCATGGCTCACGAAGGCTGTAATATTCTCATTCCTGAGCATTGTATCCTTCAGAGGGGACCAAGACCACATGAAAACAGTCTTGACTGTGGTGAGCCACAAGCGATCGCTCCAGCCCCTCCTCAGCCGCGTGCAAAATTCAGGGCAGGGAGCGATCACAGAAAATGCAGGATTGCGTTGCTGAGGAGCGGGTGGAAAGAGCAGGCTGGTGCCATCACAGCCTTGGAAAATGGGGAGACTGTTTGCTCTATTTTTTTTTTTTCCTTTCCATCCCCCCCTCCCCCCTTTCTATTTGGCTTCTGCCTCTGCTCTGCGAAGCCAAATTAGCTCATGGTCTGAAGCTCCAGAACTGAACATAAGCAGAAGCAAGATGACATTGGCTTGAAATAGCAGCAGAAATAGAGCTGTTTACCATCCTGTTTCACTTTGACACTTTGAGGGAGCGGGAAACAATTTCAGGGCATGGGCACTCACACAACAGCCCCCAAAAGCACATCTGTGAGCACAACTGCTTCCCATCCAGCAGATCCTTTATGGCTGCTGCTTATATCCACTCCAAAATACTACGGGTGAGGACATCACCTGCTTCACGTTGGCTGTCCCACCACATCCCATGGATGTTAACGAGATGATTTCCAAGGGGCTACGTTGCTTTCCCTGCCCAGGAGATCGGAGCCCAAACTTCAACCAGGAATCTCTCACTGATGCAGGATTCGTTCAGGGAATACAAACCAGAGATTGAAAAGCGCAGTATCCCAGCTGACTGCTTATCCCTAATTAAGATCCTTTTGAGCTTGGTGACTGCATCTGAAAGCTGCTGCCCCGCTCGGCACCAGAGCCTGCATGGATATGTGGTGTATTTTTAACCAGGCTCTTCTGAGGACGATAATGATACGGTGGTGCCTCCTCCCTGCAATTTTGTAAAGTCTCCGTGTTTGGAAGATGATTTCAGCCATGCTTACATGCTGAACAGCAGGCGGAAGAAGAATGAGCTTTTGATTAAAATGTGTCTAGACAGCCTTCTGTATTTTTAGGTCCTAATTTAGAGGACCTAGGTATGGAGGGATTTATGCCGTTTCCAAAAATCCGATCTGTTGTTTCTGGTGGCGGTAGGACAGTTCTCATGGTCAGCCCCCAATTTTATCAGCAGTTTCGGGACAGTTGGTGTTTTCCTGGTGGCCCCGTGGGCTATGGAAGAATATCTGCTTCCTTTGCTGTAAAAATAGGACATTCTCATCCTTAATGATCGCAGAGCAAATGAGACCTGTAATAGCTGAAGTTTGGGGTGGGGAGGGAAGTGGACTGAGACTGCTCTTAAATGGGTTGTTTTGAGCCATCTCATGACTTTTGAAGGCTTGGGGTTGCTATGCCTATGGAGGAGACCTTTCTAGCTTTCAGACCGCTCGTGTAGCTTAAAATGCCCAGTCCTGAGTCCAGGACTGCCAACAAGCTGCAGAGTTTCTTTACCCAGCATCCACCAAAGCCTCTGAAGGGAAACGCTGTCACGCAGGAATGCCTGCCCCAGGGGACTGGATGTGGCAACCGAGTCTTTCCATTTGAAAATCATCTTGTTCCAATTCAAGCCAGGCTGGCAGCATCCTAAGGTTACAGCAAGTTTGCTGCCGGGCCGGGAGCCGCTGCCGGCAGGACGCGTTTTTCTAACTGTGCGAACAGACTCAACTTCAGAGCAATTTACCCCGGCTGTAGGGAAGCATCAGGATCCCAATCAGCCATGCTCCAGGTGGCTGTGACAGCACAACCCCCACCTGATGAGCGGAGGCGTCGGGTCCGCCTGTACTCCAGCGCAATTATCGCTGGCGCTCAGCTTGATTTGGAAATCAAGTTACCTAATAGCCCTATTATTTAAACTTGTTGAGCAGACCAGAAGTGGAGTCTGCAGTTCCCATCCGCCGACAATCAGCTTGAGTGGTTTTAGCATTTGCCACCGCTCGGCCGTGTGTTTGGTTACAACGACCCGAGGCGGTAGGAACTCACCGTCAGACGCAACTTGATGGAAGAACTCCGCCGTTACGGGCCCCTCGAATGCAGACACGGTCGATAGCCGGGGTTAATGCTGCTGGGAAAGAGGAGCTGAAACTCTTCAGACTCCACTAAGAACAAAAAGCGACATTCAGGTGGATTTTGCAGAGATCTCTAGAAAACAGGCTCTGGAGTGTTTGGGTACAAAATTACTTCTGCCAAACCCTATTTGGCCTGCAGCAGAACCCAATTCTGCGAGGCACGGAGCTGGTGGGGGCAGGACAGCTTGCTCAGCGCTGCAGGAAGCAGGTTTCCAAAATGACCACTTTTGAGGGCTCTCTGGTCTGGTGAGCGCAACAGAGGAAAGGGATGGAGTCACTAACTGAGATGTAATTAAGTTTAAATTAATTCCAAAAAGGTCTTGAAGGAGAAAATCAGAGGAACTTTTTGGTCCTGTCAGAGGAACCGATTTGCAATTGCTCCCATGACCAGAAGCATTAAAAAGATGACAGGATAAGAAAAATGAGAACTTCTGTGTCTTTTAAAATCCTTTGTTCTGTTGGGCTAAATGGCTCTTTCTTTTCAAGAAATGCTTCATCCTATGAATGTGTAACCAGTATCAAGAAGAGGATGGCATTGCACATCTGGAATAATGCTTCGTGAGGGCTCTGTGGAGGTGGTGGGACTTGGAAAAGTTAATGAGAAACACAAGCTTGCAAAAAGTGGGTGGGAAAAAGGGTTAGAGATAGAGCAAAGTGGTTTGCATCCAGATCACAGGAACATTTAATGACTCAGTGTGTGCTGATTTTTGAGCTAGAGATGTTGTCAACTCCTTAATGACTTCTCCATCCATGGGGCCATTAAGATGGGTTTAATGTACTTCAGGCGTGAGTCACTATTCCAGCCCTTACAAGGCAGAGAAACCCAGGGAAAAAGATGAATTGGGTCCTTACTATGCCTGTGGGTGACTAACCCCGGGGACTCTCTAACTGTATCATCGCAGGGGTATCATTCAAAGCCAGGATGGGAACCCTCCCAGTGCCACACCACGATGGTGGCTGGGCAGCCTGCAAGACAAGGCAAGATTTATTTTTGGATCTGGGTCTCGCTTTCGAGGGCCACGATCCCTTCTCCCATCGCCCAGCAGCATCCTAGGCTTCATGCAGCCCAGGACCCTGCTGGTTCCTGGGATGAGAGTTCATTTCGAAGGCAGACGAAGCTTCCCACAGCTATTGTCCTGTGGCTGTCTGCATACTTCAGCCCTTCGCTACCCCTCCTCCCAGCAAGCATCTGATCACAGGCTCTGAACTTCAGCTGAAAGCACACAAATTAAACTTTGAACTAAATAAAAAGGCACCACCTCCCCCCCCCCCCCCCCCCCCCCCCCAACCTGTACAGAAATATTCTCTAAAAACAAATGCTTATATATTCTAAACTCAAAACCATCTGGGTTTCCAAGCCTCAGGAAATTACAACTCCCATTCTGGAAATAAAATACATGTTTGTCCGTATATCACATTAATTAAAACCCATAATATGGAAAGAGGCTGGTAAAATGCTTTCCTGATGGCTGGCAGATTTGCATAGCAATTTATCATATCATCCATTGCTATTATTATTATTATTACTTATTATTATTATTTCTATTTTCCTTCATGTCAGCTATGCGTAGAAAGATTGTGTGTTGTTTGCTGATCAAGAGAGAAAAGTACCTGGTCTCATAGTGATCTGATTATTATTTATATCCCACGTCTCACACTGGAGCATCCCAAAGCCTTGTAGGCTTGTGGACTTACAGATTGCACCGTGTGATGTTAGCAAGCAAGAGATTTTGCATTGAATGATGACACTGATAATTCACAAAAACGAGCTATGACTGAATGAAGAAGACAGCAGATCTCGCTTCCAACCTCCTACTGGAAGGGCTGTGGTTATATCCCCCACTTCTGTCTCAAGGATGACCTCCCATCTGCCCCTGGGAAGCAGAGGATGGGGAAAGCCCTCAGAGATGGACTCTGCCCAGTGCCACCATTCCTGCTCCTGAGCCGTGTCCTGCAGCTCCCAGCCCGTGCACAGGATGGTAGGAGATGCCACATCAGAAACATTCCAGCTACTGAGGAAAACGATCTGGGGACTGGGAAAACTGCAGACTTCAGTTGTTCTTCGTGGGTTTTGCATTTTTTCCTAGTGAGGTACAGCACACAGAAAACCATCATACGCTATGTGGTCAGCATTTTTACCATAAACAGAGCAGTTGCATATTGTGAAATTATTATTAGCTTAGCTGCCACTGGGAAGGTTATCGTAGCTTCCTCCAAGAGGACTAAACCAAACATCCATTGGTGGCACAAGCTCTTGACGAGTCGTGTGCTAGCATGAACGCACAGCGCTCCCGAAACGTGCACCGTCTGCTGTCTGTCCTCCCAGACACCGACCCTTCTTCCCCCCCAGACGGGAGGAAAGGAGTCGGAGCAGGCACGCTTCGTCAGAGGAAATTATTTGCAAAGAGATGGGCTGAACTTGTGGATTCTGAGCAGGGTCCAAATTGTCTCAGACTTCAATACATGCCTTCATTCCTCAGTTGTCTCAGCCCATCCGAAGTTGAGGAAGTCGCTGCCAAAGGAAATCTGGACCCAAATTTTGAATTCCAAGCTCTGAAGCTGGCAATATTTGTATCAAGAAATATGACAAAATTAGGGAAGTTTTTCATGGCCAGTTTGTTCTGCCTGGATACAGCTCATGCCATTCAGTGACGCCAACAACAATACGAATTTTGTGAAAGATTATGATGGCATTTTGCTGTGTCTGTGCCACGGGAAACAGGCGCTACTTTATCAGGAATGGTCTGTAGAAAGAGCACATAGCAAAGCCAACTTCTCCTCCTCATCCAAGGGGCATCAAAACAAAGTTTGGACTGGAAGCAGCTGTGAGGCTCAGCCTGAACCCGGAGTGACCATCCTGCTGTTAGGGGAGGAGGATTTCAGCTTCCAAGGTCCTGCGGGAGGGATACTGCCAAGAAACGTGGCAGTCGGTGGCAGCGACTGCCAGCAGGAGCGTGTTGGGTCATGAGAGATGGCCACTGGGTGGGAACGTGCCCCGTACCCCAGCACCAGTTCACCCACCCCTTCCTCAGCCTGTGCAAGGATTTCAGGGCTTCGACTCCCTCGGCAGCCCGGGCAGGCTTGATTCTCTGCAATTAACAGCTACGTTATTGTCAGCCAAGTAACTGTATATTCCGTAGGCGAAATGCAGGAGATCTGGTGACAGCTACCTCGTCTCACAAAGCAGGGGATGTTGAGTGAGACAAAACATCCCATTCCCTCTCCTCCCCTGTTAAAATAAATGTCATATACTCTGATCGGCCGCTGTGTACATGCACGCAGCCAGCAGGAGAAAATCAAACATCAAAAGGGAAAAAAAAAAAAACACCAGCCCTAACAGGATATTGACATCAATAGGAGTTCTGTGAAGAGAGATGAAATGTAAAATCGAGGCGCAATCCGGCTGATAGAAGTTAAAGACGCCGTTAACCCTTGAGCAGATCTGCTGCTGACATGAAAGGGAGCAGAGTTGTTAAGGCGCAGGGCTTCTTGTTCTTACATGGGCGCCTGGGCTGTGCTTTTCTCAGGAATCTGGAAGGAATTTGGCACCCAAATTCCTTGGAAAGTTAAACACGTAATGCCATAGGTTCCTTGGAAATTGCCACTTCTCTTTAATCACTGCTACAGATCCAATGTTTCAATGGGGAGAAAACCAGATTCCTTCATCTTCCTCTCACCATAATTTTTCCACTGCTTCTTTCCTAATAGAAAGAATCATCTGTTCCAGCGATGAGGCAAAAAAAAAGGATGACAAAGGAGAAAGGGAGCAAAGATGCAGGGCAAAATTTTCTGCCAGGATTTTTAGTTTGGAATGAGAAATAAAAAAAGCAGTAGAAGAAGTTCCTGATGGAAAATTCCTAGCAGCTTCAATGTCACAACCTCTGCCCTTTGGCCACTTCAGCCAAAAAGCTCCTGCAGACACCCCGATGTGTGGCCTGGGCACTGGGTCTGGATTAATCCACCCTCACAGAAGCAAAGCTCGAGTTGGGAAATCAGACCCCGACTCCCGTTCTGGGGAGTCAGCAATCCAAGTCCCACCGGCTCGGACACCCCAACGACAGCCCCTACCCGCAGACCGTGCCCGAATGGGCCATGAGCCCTATCTGCAACCTGAAATCCATAACGCTCACATGCAGCCTTAGATAACTCAATTTATTTTCTTAACATTCTTTTTATTTGTTTACTTGAAGAAATAATCAGGCACAGAGTTTGTATTAAGGACTGGCTTTTCTCGCACATTTTTATCTGACAGAACAAAGGGATTTATTTCTGCAGTGAAGACACAGCAAAAGAACTTGTAAAGGCACACTGTAATTCCGTCGACTTGAAGCTGTTTCTAGCTCTGCAGCAGCCCCAGATAACTTAAGAAGTTCCAAGTTCAGAAGGGATTTTTATCTCGCTGCCTGGAAAAGCATCGCCTTGACTTTATCGGTGGAATCTCAACATGAGGTTGTTGTTTAAATAACAGGAAGCAAGAGCGGTCGCCCCGGGTCCAAGTTTGCTCTGGGATTTGGGATGAAAGCCTGGCTATCTGGCAGGGAACCCCTCTCCCCAGAGCAGATCCATCCCACTGGTTTTTCCTTCATGGATGAATTTGGGAGAGACTCACAGCATCCCCACCGCTTCAGGGGACCTCAGCACAAAGCATAAAGCAAAACCTCGATGGAAAAAAGCTGAATAACTCCATGCTGAGGTTTCCTGGGCCAGGGCAGGGTGAGCAGGTCCCATCCCTGCCACAGACACGTCCCCACCGGGAGCTGGGTTTGACTCTCGGTTGCTCCGTCTGCGCAGCCGGTGCCAGTCGTTAACCAGCACCACTTGCTTGGCCTGAGCTGACCCGGCTGGTACCTGGAAGCAATGAAGCAAAGAGTCCACGAAGGCAAAAGGCTTGTTATTTCATGTGTTTCCACCCCTGAGCAATGCCCCTGTCGCAGGCCCGTGGTGGTGTGCGTTCGGGAGGGGAAAGCCACCGTCACTTGGGGTGCCAGCGCTCGGCAGCTCCCGGGGTGCCGGTGCCCGGGGCTCCTGGGGCCGTGGCCGCAGAAGCCAAACCGCTGGTCCCCTGTGCTGCATGCATAGGTGCCTTCAGGGTTTGCTGCTGCTTAACTTCAGGTTTTCAGCTTGCATTTCTTCTCCTGTTTTATAGAAACTGCCTTAATTATTCCCTATTACAACAGGATTAGGACAAAGTTGATTAGCTGCAGGTTTTCCTGCATATGAGCTCAGGCAGAAAGCAATTTCCATCCATGCAATGCTGCAGATCTGGCCCTTAGCAAGCATAGAAGCTGAGTTTGCATTTGAACTTGACTAGAGACAGCCCTTTTGAGACAAAAAGCGCGTGTCTCCTGCCAGGAGGGGCAGGCAGGAGGCTGCGGGTGCTCAGCTCCGAGCAGGATCGAGCAGTGGGTGCATTACCAGTCCAGCCCTGCCTTTCGGACACGGGATCCTGGCCATGTGGTCTATCACATAGGCGATGACACAGGGCATATGGAGCTGTGTGTTTCAACATACATTTTCAAAAAGCTATTTAATACATTCCTTCGCACCGAGTAATGCGTTGGAAAGGATCCAGGCTTGGGGATGTTTCTATAAACACATCATCTCTTGCTGCTCTTCTACCTCCTTTGCTGCGAGCTGAAGGATATGGTGCTTCCTTCTCTTGCTGTGGAAACCGTGGATGTCGCTTAAGATCTTGCTGGGCCATTAAAACACAATCCTTCATTCTTACTCAACTTTCAAGCCTGTGTCGTCCACGTCAGAAAACCTCGCAGCCTGTGGTGTTTCATATCGTCTGTGCCTTGAGGAGATGATTTCCTAGAAGCAGCCTTCTACTTCTCCAGCTATGAAAACATTCCCAGTACATCCTGTATGTGGAGATGATTATATGCACCCCCCCCCCCCCCCCCCCCCCATCAGATTGTTTTTTCTAGCTTTTTATTTGTTTGAGTTGTTACTAGAGATAGGTGACATTCTCTTACAAAGCTTTTTCAACCGGAAAATGCAGGTTCAAAGATACCAGAGCACTTTGAAAATGTGCATTGAACCCACCTATTTCAGGAAAAGATAAACATTCAAGGTCGCTTTGAAATAGAAAGTTGTTAGAAACGAGCTATAGATCTAGATTTCTATAGAGCCAGCAGGCAGAAAGATATGGTACGGTGAAAATACCGAATCTGTTAGGTTGGGATCTTTACTTAGAAAGAACAAACATTTTAAAGCTTGGACTCAAACCTGGGTGCTTTGCTCCAAGCCAGGCAGACGTACCCCAGTTGGGGAGGAGGAGGCATTCAAAACAAAGTTTGATTGTTTTCCCACAATTTCTAAACTGCCAAAAAGCCAAACCAGCATTGGTTGATATAGCCTGATATTCAAACCCACCCTTAATTGAGCCTGAAACTACCACAGCTGCTTATTTCCCACAAAAATAAAAACCCAGTGTTTCTATTTTACAGTGGGAGATGGCACAAAAAAGCCTTTCTTGACCATGATGGGCAGGAATCAGCTCCTGTCCCCAGCAGCCCGGGGATACCCAGAGCATCCCAAAGACTGTGCTGGAATTAGGGATTCAGCAGTAAAACTGATTGAAAAGTATTAGTTTAGTCTATAAAATGCAAACCTTTTCAAGAAAACATAGGGTTTGGGGGGAAAAATTCTGCAGGGGGAGTGTGTGGGGTGGGTCCTGGGTTCAGGGCAGGATAGCCAGTGGAAATGGGAACCCATACTGGGATCATGGGTGAGAGCCGCAGTATGTGCCTGGTCCAGGTCTAACCCCCCTCAGGGAGGTCTCACAGGGTGCATCCACCTCATTTTCCCCTCTTGGATGTACTCAGCTTGGTCCTAGAAGAGACCAAGGGGTAGAGCAAAGGCCCTGAAGCCATTCCCTCATGCGTTCCTCCCAGAAACGCGCCGATGGGCGCCCTGCTCCCCGCGAGGTGGATCGAGCGCAAGTGCCAGGGCTGTGACTTTGCTGCGGTTGTGTTTCTTGCTCTCCCGCCAGCCCAGTTCAGCAGTTTTCCTCATGGCAAAGAAATCTTTCTCACAGCCTTTAACTTACATTTTTGGTCACATTTTCAGAGCTTGTCCTTAATAATTTGGACTTTATTTTCCTACCAGTTTCTGTCCCTGATCCAGCCCAATCGTACCTGGAAAGAGCCTTTACTCAGCAAGTCTCCACTTTTTCTGCGTGTGTTGAGGTTCTCAGTCTCCAGGACAAGGACTTTCAAAGCAAAGCGAAATACAAGAGTTAATTGGAAGTTGCAATGCAGAATGCCCTCCGTGCACACACAAATGACCATCGCTGCTCTGAACCCTTGGTCAAATTCCCCAGGGCGAGCAGCTCGTGCTGATGCTGCACCTTTGCCTTCCTGCTCGTGCAATGGGCTTTGATCACATCCGCAATCCTGGCAACTTTCATCTACTAGCGATGGCAGAGCTTCTCCCATGAGCCAGTGCAAAGTGAGCATAAAGGGAGAGGGTGACTTCACTGACCCTAATTAAGAATTTGTAATTAACACAAAATCTCCGGAATTAATTTTTCCGCGGTATTCAACTGTCTCTGCTGCACCAGCAACACATGAAGCACCCCTGAGGCTCAGGATTTACCGATGTTATCCTCAAGGAGGGGATAAATGAAGGCATGAACAAGAGGGATTTGTGCTTCTTGGAAGAGGACGTGCAACAATTAATTCTCAAAGTATAGATCATGGCCTGACTCTTCTTGGACCTTTGCTCGTGTCCAGACCAGCTCCTCAGTAGCTGAGCTGCAAGGAGAAGGCATGTCCCATATTTCCTTGCCCTGCACCATCTGTAGGTATCTCAGGAGGGCCCGGTGGCTACTTCTCCCCACCACAAGCCATCACTAGGCACCGGAGGGGAGTGCGGTAAGCTTCTAGGTAGTCCAACAAGCAGAGAACTACACAATCCCTGCTCATTGCTCATTAGGATCTGTTTAACGAGAGTCAGAAGAAATGGACAATAAGTTAGGGTCATGCTTCCATTTTATTCTAAAATTTCATTAACGTCTTTACACCCAAGCAGAGATAAGCAGGTTCTGCTGTGTTTTACTCTCCTGTTGTAAGCATGGAACATGGCTTTTAATAGATCTTCATCTTTTTTCCCAGAAATACAGACTGAACATGTGTAATCAGAGCAAAAGAGCCGTACCAATAAATGCAGTTTGTATTTGGAGCAGTCTGGAGTTAAATCTAGGGGCTGGATCAAGATATCTCTGAATTTATTCTAAATGTTAATTGGAGTCTGAGAGCTCTTTGATTGAAATAACAAGGAAAAAACAGTGTGCACAATTTCGTCCCATTTCCAGAAAGCACTCGGCTTGAGAACTGGCCTCCCAGTTTAATTTATGTTGTGAGAATCCCTCACCGAATAATGCCTCTGTTTCCAGATATTATTAACAGAGCTGGAGTGTCCTTCCATGTGTTCTGGTGGAAAGTAACTATAAATCAAACATGCTTCTGGGATGATTGCAAAACCTCCATGAAACTTGACTCACAGTCTAAAAATGTGCTTGTGGAATGGCGGTTGCGTCATGTAGGTGCTGCAAAGCAAACACACATTGGGGAACCTCCTCTCCCCATTGGCATTCCTTCCTGCAGCACGTTGCCACCCATTTCCTCCCCAAGGGGTTGCAGGACACCGAAAGTGCATCTCCAGGAACTTGCAATGCTCCTCTCCATCTCCGCTTCCACTCTTGCTTTCCTTAGCCCCAAAAGAATCACGTGAGCTGGGATCAAAGAGGTTTGATTCAGCTCCTGAGCTCTATTGCTGCAGTGGAGGAGAATAAAGGAGAAGGGAAGGGAAAGGAGAAACACATCTGGAGGCTGGTGCATGGCAGCTTGGCCTTCACTTCCAGCGAGCAGCGTTTGGAGAGGAAATTGCCTCGTGGATAGCTGAGAGCAGCGTTTCCTTGGGGGGAGCAGTGGGCCTGGGCAGGGAAGGGAAATTCCTGAATGCCAAATCAAATACAGGAAAAAGAATGTGGATTCTGCAAGAAAAACTCTCCACTGGAGAGGGGCATGAAACAGCCAACTGCTGGCTGGGCGCTGGGGATGGGCACCGGGGTGGTGGTCCGGGGTCCTGGTGTGGAGCAGGTCCTGGTGGCCCAGTATCCTGGCATCCCGGCACAGCCCTCGGGCCTGTGCATGGTCCGGTGCTGTGCTTGGGAACATAGGCATGGGCATTTTGTGTGGCCAGCTCCAGTCTCATGGTTTGGCCATTGCTGGAGCCATTCTGCACCATCTTCGAGCTTCTTTATGATGTGGAACCAGTAGTGAGGGAAAAAGAAAGGAAAAGGGAAAAAAAAAAAAGCAAAACAAACCAGCATTATTTTCTGTGACCCTCCTGTGGCCTCTGCTTACAAAAAATCCTGGTATCCATAATGATCAGGTCTTTGATTGAACGACATTTTAATTTGGGATATATTAAACCAGCATGTTTTCCATGAAGGATCTCAGCACAGAAAGGGAAGAGGAGGCTCACGAGAACCTCTTCAGCTTCAGAGTCCCAAGATGTGCCCCAGATGCCATCACGACATCTTTGATAGGCAGGCCAGTTGATTTAAAAGAGGGCAGGGGGGTTCAGCTAATTGAAACCATCGTGTTATGATAACCAAATGTCCTACATCTTGTGCATCTCCCATAGATGGCAATGCATACTGAAAAAAAAAAAGAAATAATAATGCTATGTCCGTTTTGGGGGAGACATCAAAGGATCTCCTGGAAAGAGGAGCCCAGTTGTCCCTTGAATGCATCTGGGCTGCAGACAGCCTCTGGAAAAGCCTATTTCATTCATTCACGAGGCAGAGGAATGCTGTCTGGATGCTTTGAAAAGTGCATGGGCTGGTTGAGGGAGGGGAAAGGTTCTGTGTCGAGGGAGCTGTGGGACCTCAGCATAGCTTTTGTGGCCAGCCGTGCCCAGGCCACCTAACCCTGTCTTGCCCTCCTGTTGCAATGGGGTCCTCTGCCTGCGCCGTGCGTTTCGGCAAGAGCTACAGCTGGTGCTGTGGTACCCGAAACCCTGACTGGGGCCTGCAACGAGAGATACCTGGCAACTGGGGAGTAGGAGATGCAGTCTAGCAAGCACCAAAAGAAATTCAGTGGCATTGGGAGACCAAGGCTTCCTGTAATTCTTTGGGTACTCCGGGGTGAACAGCATTCTCCAGACTAATCGCTGCCTTTGGAGAATTAAGCCCCAGGAGCCAATGTACTCCTTGAAAGCATCTTGGCAGAAATGTCGTTCTTCATCCAGACCGTGGCTTCCGAGGTAGCTCTGCCCCCGCTTGCGTTCAGCTTGAATTCGGACCAGAGCCGGTGGACGCAGTGAAGCTTTCTCTGCAGTGAAGGAGATGCTGTCCAGATGAATCAGAATCATCCCAGCCCTGCAAAAAAAAAAAAAAAAAAAAAAGGCATATGTCCCTCTTGGGATCGCCCCGACACATTCCTCTGCAGCACATCTGCTCCTGCACACCCAGCCGGGGGTCCCGCTCCCACCGGGGGTCCCGCTCACCTTCCCTGCTCCTGCTGCTCTCCCCTGACCCAAATGGCTCGGCCCCTCCAGGACCCCCCTATGCAAGGGCTTTTGGTTCTTTTACCAGGGAGGTATCTCCTTTATTTATAAGTTATCACTGTTTCTGCAGTAAGGGCAATGGCGGTGCCTGAGATTTGGGGTGGTCTGAAGGAACCTTGCTGTGCCCCTAAAGGGATGGACCCGATTTCCCCCCCCCCCCCCCCCAAAAGGCAAAGAGCCGCCAGCGTAACCACTAACAAAGCTCAGACAACCTGAGTCCTCCTTCCCTGCTGTAACCATGGGACCAGCCCTTTTCCCCATCACAGGATAAATCCCGTCATAGGATAAATTAAAAATAACATTTACATAATTAGCGTAAATTGGAAACAGAATATGGCGGGGAAAGGAGAGATTCGTTCCTCTGCTGCAATTTGGCCCTGCTCTGGGTGCTTCCAAGGATGCCTCTGTACCTTGCTCATGAAGCTCTTTCTGAGGAAAAAGGGGTAGGTTTTGCTGATTTTGGAAGGCATCTGATCGCACCAGATGGTAAATATATATTTTTTTCATTCTCCTGGGAGGATGCCCTGAGAATCACCTGACAGGGCTTTATTGCTTTCTTCTGCATCCCCTGGCAAATTTCTGAGCGCAAAAACTCTGTTTTGTTTTGCATTTATAATGAGGCATTTGGAAACATCTGCCGACAGCTCCGCTTACCAACCAGACAGAAAGCCCACTTTTATTGACGGGTATTTTAAATAGCAATTAAAATTACACTCCATCTTCTCCTCGTACTTCCACAAGCAGAAATACGGGGTACGGCTTCTAGAAACCCAGAATAACCGAAAGCAGAGCTTGCTCCTATGCGTCGTTAAGCATTACTCTGATGCAGAACATAACAACAACAACAAAAAAAAGCCTTTATTAAATACATTACACCGAGCGGATAGTTTTGCTAAACATTTATGAGATATTGGAAAATTCAAGTCCAGCCCTCATGTTTCATCAGCTGCAGCTAAATGCTTCAGTACAGATGGACAGGGCCCAGATGGCAACCTCGTCTGTGGAATTTGTCTCTGCTCTGGACCATATGCTGCTCAGAAGTAAAAAGGATGCAGAGCTCGCTTTGAAGCTTGGTCCGCGGTGCTCTGCGGGCGGACGGGTGCCACATGGAGTCTCAGACCTTCTCATCTGCATGTGACCGACCTGCGAACCGAGTCCTGGTGACATGGCAGGACGTGGGGCTGGCAGCCCCGTCGCTGCGTGTTCGTGGAGACCCATCCTACCAGGGGCGTCCCAGGGAGCCGTGGACATTCCCGCTGGGGCTTTGTGGTGCCATTGCTGGAACAGTGAACAAGACGGATGGGGGTGTCACCGGGGCAAGACGAGCTTTTAGGTATGGAGTTAGAGGAGTCAGAAAGGTTTGGTAGTTTGGGCTGAGCGCTTTCATAGAATCATAGAATGTTTTGGGTTGGAACGGACCCCCAGAGGTCACCCAGCCCAACCCCCCTGCAGGAGCAGGGACACCTTGAACCACATCAGGTTGCTCACAGCCCCGGCCAACCTGGCCTGGAATGGTCCCAGGGATGGGGCCTCCACCCCCTTTCTGGGCAACCCCTGCCAGGGTTTCACCACCCTCACTGGAAAGAATTTCTTCCTTAGATCCAGTCTAACCCTACCCTGCTTCAGTTTAAAGCCATCCCCCCTTGTCCTGTCCCAGCTGGCCCTACTAAAAAGCTTGTCCCCCCCTTTCCTCTGGGCGCCCTTGAAGCCCTGACCGGCCGCA
Organism: Butorides virescens; assembly: GCA_017310255.1. Classification (NCBI taxonomy): domain Eukaryota; kingdom Metazoa; phylum Chordata; class Aves; order Pelecaniformes; family Ardeidae; genus Butorides; species Butorides virescens. Next base: position 18,987 of record JADKXX010005341.1, on the reverse strand, counting down.
CTCAGCTCTGCCCGCAGCCTCCTCTTCTCCAGGCTGAACACCCCCAACTCTCCCAGCCGGGCCCCAGAGCAGAGGGGCTCCAGCCCTCGGAGCATTTTAGTAGCCCCTCGGATCATTTTAGTAGCCCTCCTCTGGCCCCGCTCCAACAGGTCCATGTCCTCCTTGTGCTGAGGGCTCCAGAGCTGGACACAGTACTCTAGGTGAGGTCTCTCTTGAGTTTATCTTTCTGGAGAATGTGAGAGCTGAACAAACATCTTCAGCAACAGTCTTTATAGGTCTGCAGCTGAATTTTGTCTCCTCCCTGAAATGCTGCTGCTCTGCATGTAGAAATTAGCCGCCTTTATGCCTTCCACATTCCCATGACATGTTCTTGCTGAAGGTGCCAAGCTTTGGGATGAGTAACATTCCCCAACTGTGCATCGGTTTTATCAGCACCTGGTTAGGCAGTCAGCAGAGTCAGCGCGAGAGGAGGATGAATCCGCCTCCCAGGCTCATGCCTAATTGCTAAGACTTGGTTTTCATCTTGAAGTCCGCTGCCTCTGGCTTGGCGCATGGTGGCAAACTGGGGACAAGGCTGCCTTGGTTCAGCACAGAGGGGGACTTTTAATGAGTCCCCAGATCAGAGAAAGGATTTGGGGATAACAAGATGCAAGAGGGTGCTTGATAGAGGCACAAATGGAGGAATAAAGAGATTTAATCAAGCTGTGTTTGCTCGGCAAGGTGTGCCATGACTGCTACCTTGCTCCTGGGCATGGGGTGCAGCTCATGGCAAACTCCAGACCTTCTCCATCAGCAGCATCCTCACTGCACCGCTGTCCTTGCAAAGGGGACTGCAGTACAGCTGGGTGGCCTCCGTTCTGCCCCGTGTCACGATTCCCTGGCCCCCTTTTCCGAGCAGGGACCAGACAGGACCTTCAGAGAGTCCTGTGCAATGATTATGTTTCAGAGACATATGTTTTTAAAAGTAGCAGATGTTAGAGAACGCCGCTTGCCAATTCTCTTCGGTTTAACCACTGCTCTGGGAGCTTTCCCTTTATTTATTAACTTTGAAAGCAGGAGCATGAGCTCAGCCTTCACGGAGATTACTGAGCCCCCTTTTTCATGCTTCCCTCACGCTACACAACTTGCTCCCCTTCCCAACCCCGTGGCATCACCATGGGCCCTTGGATCTGGGCAGTGAGGACAGGGCTGGATCCTTCCCTTCCCGCTGTCACCCTCCTGCTCCCCGCTCCCTCCACCTCACGCTTTGGCATGGCTCTAATGGAGAAGTAGAGAGGCATTGCCACTGCACGTGCAGCTCGGTGTATCTTTTCCTTAGCATTTGTTTTTCCTAGATATACACACGTTTATCCACAGCCAGGGCTACAGTTAGGGATGTTAATTTGGCATCATACGTGGAAAGTTTTAGACATCTGATCAGAATCAGTACAAGCTTCTGGGAGTTGCTTGCCAGCTGAAGGAAAGAGGAAGGGCCAATATTAAAAAGAAGCCTTCCCTTAATAAACATAAGTACTGCAAATATAAACACTTAAAAACGCTGCTATTAACTGTATTTAGAAAGTTCTGGTGAATCCATAAAGCTGGGGGTGAAAGAGTCAAGCAGAGGCAACGAAATACAAACTTTCTGGTTTTTTCTTCGAGTGCCCTGAGAGATCCAGGTTTTAAAAAGCTGCCTCTCAATCTGCATGTCCGATTTTCTACGTGCAACTTGACTGCATTTGCTTTGGGCCTGACCCAAAGTCCTCCAAAGTCATTGCGATGGACTGGAGTGGTGCTTTCCTCCCCAGCCTTCGTTGCCTTGGACACTGCACGAGCTGCAGATTGCGCGGCCGTTGCTGCAGCCGATGCCTCCAGGAGGGGTCGAGCCCCCGGCGTTACTCTATGGAATGCCACCAGCTGAGGGCTTGGCAGCTCTTGGTCAACAGTTCCTGCCATACCAGAACAGAGGAGATGAACGCTGGCCCTTCCTGCACACCTTTTTTATCCTTCACCAGGTGCCTAAAAAATGGGACCAGAAGGAGAATCTCAGATATGATCCCGCTCCACCCTCGGCCACACTGATTTCAGAAGCAGTGGAGGCAGAAACCATGGATTCAGGTGGCTCACTCACCTCCTGAAAAGAGCCGGTGACCCTGGGAGCTCTTTCTTTTTTTCTTCTTTCTTTTTTTTTTTTTTTTTTTTTTTTTTGTTTCCTAAGGCAATCAGGGTTTGGCATGTCTAGAACTGCAGGTGCAAAGCTTAGTGGCAGGCTTGCCGGAAAAAGACCGTGATCTTTGCAGAGGGGATTTGGGTGTCTGACCCATCGGCAGGAGGACTTTCTGGAATGTGCAAAAAGCACAGTGCTCTCCAAATCCCGAGCCAATACTCCAGGGACAGCCAGAGCCCGATGCTCTCCGGCATCGGCTGCTGCAATCACGGAGCAAAGCCTGCCTGGCCCTGGCCCCCACGTGCTCGTGCTCGCACCCCCCAGTGCCCGAGCCCTCCCTCCAGGGCACGTGTCAAAAAGCCACCTTCATTTTCCTGACATGCTTTTCCTGCTCCCAGGGCTGAATTAACACTAAATGAGACCCAGATTCCTCTGTAATTAAGGGCCTCTGTTCCACATCAGTCTGTTGCTGAAGTTCCTCCTCTATCGCAAGGGAACTTGCCTGTTGCTTCTCCTTCTCCCATCTCAACCCCCCCCAGCTCCCTCCTTCTCTTTACATCCCTTTGCCCTCTTCCCCTGGGATCCAGCTTCATGTTCTCTCCTCCACTCTCAACAAGGGACGTGAGCGCGGAGGGCTGACGGGTTTCTCCCACCGCTTCCCCTGTTCTTTGAACCGAGGACAGAGCACATGTTTTTCATGAATGAGAAAGCAATTTGAAGCCATGCAAATAAAAATAGCAACAAGCACCGAATCTAACAGAACAACTCGGAAAAAGATGCTTGGGAATGGTCAGAAGTACTTTTTTTTTTCTCTTTTCCCATGCAAGTTTTATTTCTTTCCAGCCTTTCTTTCTTCCACGCTCTCCAGCTACCAAAGCTGGAGAAATCTCTAGAAAGGATTGGCCCATGGTGGCCCAAAAATAAGTGAAAAACCTCTCCATTTGCAAGAGGGTGCTTCTAAATCCCTACGTTTTCGCAGTTTGTGGTGGGACTAGGGTTTGTGTCCTCGGCTTTAGCTCCAGCATACATGTTTCTGGCTCCCATGGAGGCATCACTGGACAGCCCATGCCAAACAGCGCGCCAGAAACTTGACCTTCTCATGAACTTCGGGGCTAGTTTCTAGTCTGCGCCCAGCTCCTTGCAGGCAGGGCTGTCTGGCCAGTGGATTCTGGCCCTTTTGCATGGAAAATGAGCTGTGTCAGCCGGCACGGCCAGGTGGCTTGCCAGCTGTGTCCCTAGCAGCACTTCACAGCCTCCTCCTGCTCCTCCCTTCCTTGTCCAACCAGTTGCCTCTGCTCACATTCATTTCGCACATGGGTTTGCAACGAGGGGACCTCTGAGAGCGTTCCTCGGTGGCCGTGGGCCAGCTGGCTGACCCTGACCCCCAGCTTTCCCACTGCAGCAGCTAACAGACTCCTTGACACCACAGAACTTAATGTACGACTTTTTTTTTTTTTTTTTTTTTTTCCTTCTTCTTCCTCTTTCCACGACCGCTCAACATTTTAGTGACATCTTTCCCCATTTCCCCAGTTTGCAGTGCAGGGTACACGGTGATCCTTACCCTTCCCTCGCAGCAGCCGGTGCTTCCTTAGCTGGCAAAGGTCCCACTTGTGCCGGAGCTGAACCCAGCAACACTCCTGACTCAAACCCACATTACCTACCCCAGCCTAAGGCAGTTTATGCTGATATTAATAACGAGGCATCAAGTTCCAGCACTAAGGATCTGCATTAAGCTCACTGCTCGGGACTGTAATTGAATTTCCTTGCAACCTCTGCTTCATTCCCTGGGTTGCCAGCGTTTGCAGGGGCTCCCAAACCTCAGCTGGCAGACCCCACCATGCAGATCCTTCCTCCCTCGGTGCCTATAAGGTTGGGGTCAACCTCGCTATTCCCAGACCGCTTCCCTGTTCCTTCTGCACTTACTCCATCAAAGGGAGATCTCCAGTTAAACGGTTCTTCCCTATTAATGAGCCTTTTAATTAGCATCCTTTTTTTTGCTAAGTAATTGCTACAGCGTGAGATCCGCATGGGAGATCCCAGGACGTGGCAAGGCGGTGGAGGAGCTGAAGGCTGCTATGAATCCCTTCTGACGGGAGGAGCAGCATCAGCCCTGGACAGGCACGGACCTGCCGGGGATCCCGGGCTTCCCCTTTGCCACCAGGCACCGGCCGAGCAGCCCCCCTGCCTGCGACGCCGGCGGCTCACTCACGGGCAGCTGCCTGCTGCCTGCCTTGCCATGGGCCACTGGCCAGTGCCAAATTCACTGCACTGGCCCGGAAAGGCGTTGCACAGGAGTGGAGTGGTTTGAGGTGCAAAAGAGGACGCGCGTTTACCCGCATGAGCCGTTGCTTTAGGCAAAAGCCAGCTCAAGCCACAGAAATGAGAAATACCGGCAGAGGGGATGCTTTTCTCAGCAGAATTAGATTGAAGTTTGGTATTCACACAGCTCTTTCAGGCTCCACTTTAGCTTTCCCTTACCTCAGGACAGCATGAATAAGGATATTAGAGATGACACTGGTCTTCGCCGCACACTTGCGAGGGAAATTTGGGCAAGCGAGTGAGCAGGCATGCCCCAGACAGCACGCTAGGTCCCAGTGCTCACCAGGATCTCATCTCATTTACTGGCAGTCTGCTTCTGTACAGGTCTAACAGCACCAGCCCTGTGATGGCCACACTGAGCTCCTCTCACCCTTGAGCCAAGCAACTTCTGCTTGCAACGAGCTGCTCAGCACCGCCAGCTTAGGGCTCGCTAGGTCCAAGGCATGTTCTCCCCCAGCATGGCAGTTGTCCTGCCAAATTAGGAAAGCAGCAGCCTGTCCGCTTCTGGGAAATGGCTGAAGAAAACTCAGCCAAAGCTGCTTTTTGTCTGAAAGAGGAGGATTTGCCTGAAGGGGCTGCTCTGGGGAAGAACAGTCCTTGTGTTGAACAGGAGGGAGATGTTAGGCTTCAGGCAGCAGATACTTGGGGAAGATGCTCAGTCATGTAAGCAGGATGAGGCTGGGGTCAAGCGAGCATCAGGCTCTTGGCACATAGCACTGGCCTCTGTGAAGGCTCAGCTGAGATTTTGCCCACTGGCCACATCCTTCACCATCCACAAACCAAAATGTGCCTCCACCAAAAGGGACGGCAAGGAAAGCCTGACGGACTTCATTCTGCCCGGGCTGGCTCCCTTCCCAGGTGTGTCTGGGTATTTTATGTGCACCACTGGATCACTGCAGTTTTGCTACGGCTTCTTTCGAGGTCCCAGCCCCCCTCCCCACGTGTGTGCTCCTGGGCTGGTGAAAGGCCATGCCTGCAGTCCAGCACGGAGGTGCAGCCATCCCTGCTCCAGGAGAGGTCCCCAGGCAGTAGCTGGGCTCCCCAGGGATGAGCAACCTTGCAGCCCCCAGCCTGCTAAAATTTGCAAGGAAAAGCAGAAAGATGGGCTGAAACCCCACTGGGGAGCTGGGGCTGGCAGCACTGCTGCAGGTAAAGATCTGTTTGGGAAATTTCCAGCTTAGCTGAATTCTGCTGATGCACAATAAACGGGGACTTTTGTAGCAGCGCTGCTCAAAGCTCTCAGCTTTAAGAGCACATTTCCCCCAGCACCGTGACCAATGTTTCCTCTGTCAATACAACGGGTTCCCCATGAATCCACATCTCGCCCCTCTCCCGGAGGCGGCATCCCCGCAGCCGTCAGCTCCGCTGCTGTTGCTGCCTTTTATCCTCTGCATCCCTGAGCAGAGCTCACAAGTGATGCTTTGTACCGGAGCTAGAAAAAAAATAAAAGATGTGTGCTCTAACACAGGAAAGAAAAAAAACCCTCATCTCACCCCTTGTGTTTTTCCTGGAAATGTCACTGCCCTTAATGCATCAAATAATTAGAATCACTTCTCCCCTTTTGTTTGCCTTGGCCCTTACAGCTCACATTGAACAGGCCAACACAAACCTGCGTGCACGGCAGGAATTTTGGGCACAGCCTATTCTGCAGCGCTGGGCTCAGGAGGAGAATGACTCCAAAAAGCCATCGCCCCAGCTCTGCTTTGTGGGTCCGAGCAGCTACGGGTGCAGTCGGCCACTGCCCTGCAGAGGAGCCGGGAGCCCGCCGGCCAGTGTCCTCCTCCATCAGAAGACTTGATTGCAGATGGAGCATTCACTCCCAGGGACCCACCTCTAAGAAAATGCTTGACCCTGGCATCAGGGAGGAGAAAATTGAGAAGGAGTTTGTATGCATGGGAACAGTCGGGGCTGAGGAGCACGTGCTCAGCTCGGAGCTGGCAGAGATACGCAGGAGAGCGGTGGGATGCACCCAGCAACCAGCCTGCAGCGAACGGCAGCTCCTGCTCCCCTTCGCCTTGCACAGATGCTGCTGCTTCATTTATTTTGGCTGTCTTTTCCCCCAGGCACGGGTCAGAACAGAGTTTGGGATGCGCAGGGCCAGGAGCTTCCTCGGGGTGGCATTTGGGGGTGAAAGGCCCACGGGAAGGTCCCTGATCCTGGATGTCGGGGAGGAGAAGGAGCAGCTGATGCCCATTTTGGTGCCAGAATTGTGTCGGCCCCGAACGGAAGGTCTGAGCGCCATGTGCATGGTTCAGATGGGTGGATGTCTCCCTCAATTCCTGATGGGATGTTGAACAAGTCACTTTGACTTTGTGACTGGGTGTGTGGAGGAAGGTCCCCTCTCCTCTGGGCAGCAGGGAGGTGATGAGGGAGAAAGGTCCCTTGCAAGTGCTGGCAAACTGGCTGTCCTGGGTGAGGTGGGTGTCACACCACAAATCCACGCACAGAGGAGTTGTTCAGCATCCCCTTGGGACCCGATTTGCCATCCATACTGATCTGGATGGACAGACGGACCACAGAGCCAGCATTAGACCCAGGGAGGAGTAGGTGAGGGTGGCAGCATGGACCCTGCCTGCCATTGCCTGCCTGCTCCCAACACCGGCTCGGATGGGAGGTTAAATATATGTCAATAGATTGTTAAATAAATATATTAAGGATTAGGTGTGCTGTAGGTATAGTCCCCAGTCGGATTTGCTAAGTTTCAACGAGTATGTTTTCAATAATTGGCTAATATTTTAAAGAAATTAATAAAACCTATGCTACTAAATCTAGTCCTTCTCTCATAATAAGACATTTATTGCATGCTCAGAAGCATATGTCTTTAATATCTGAAGCAAAAGAAAGTAATATATAAGGGATCTCTTCTTAAACTTGAATACCTGCAGTCATAATCACAATTATTAGCTATCATCAGACGTACACTAATGAAATGAAGAAACCCTATCATTAGTAACTTTGCAACTGGGCATGCTTAAGAAATAAAGACAGACAAGGGAATTTCCCCCTTAACAATTTGAGATTTCAGAAGACAGAAGAAGGATCAAACGTGGCGAGATGTCTCTGCATCTCTGAGGAGATTTATAGACCGAGCAAAAGGATGGATTTCTTAGGGAGTTGTGCAAACAGTGCTGGAAGCCAGTCTTGCTCCTGGTGATTCTATTAGCTCGGAAAACTAAAATTGGAAAGCTACCTTGCTGCTGCTGTCATCGCAGAGGTATACTGATGTGTTTCTGCAGAATCGCATTCACTTGCTGATTTATTTGTACAGAGGTACCAACAATTCCTTTTCTCCAGTGGGGAATTAATTGTCCAAATTCTTGGTGAGAAGGGCCACGTGGTTTTCAAAAGATTTTTGTCTGAGAACGCAATCAGCTGAGGTCAGTCCTGCTCTCAGAGACCTGAGAATAGCTCTGAAATATTACTCAGGGAGTTATTTTTGTGTAAGAGGGAAGAAACTGGCCCCAGCTGTGTACACCTTCCTAATGATCTTCACAGCACTTTGTCCACCTTAGCTCTTCCTCCTCACCGCACCACCCTGAAACATGTACAGAAAATAAAAGCTGAAAATAGACCATCCTTTTCTTACCGTGAGTCTAATTAAGCCTTGGAATAGATTCCCCAGGGATTGCATCCCCAATTGCTTGGAGAATTTAAATCAAGACTGGGGTGGAGATGCTGGCTTGCTCAGAGCAAACCACACGCTACGGGCGAGTCCCCTGGGACCCGCGGTTGGGGTTTGGGGGCTCTGGACCAGCTCTTGCTGGGGTTTTGGCAGCTCTTTGGACACCACCAGGCTCGATTTGCTCTCAGTTCAGCTTCCAATGTGACGACTTTTGATACGGGGCCAAATCAGTGAGACTCCACGGATGCTGGCTACCAAACCCACTCGCTGTTTTGCCTGGCGCGTTTAGTGGCATCTGTGTGGGACTGGGAATAAATTGGGGGCGGCCCCGGCTGCTCCGTGGGTCTCCCACTCGGCAGCTGGGTCCTCTGTGTGGTTCCTGCTCATTTTGGGCTGGAGCGGGGCCGATTGCACCAGCTTTTTCTCTTCCATGGAGCAACACCAAGCTACCTGGGATTTGGCCCAAACAGACAGATAGCCCTGGCCCAACTGCAGGAATGAGTTTAGAAAAGAGCCGTGCCCCCCAGATCAGGTATAAACCTCCATGCTGAGAAAATCTATCGAGATGAAGGGCAAAAACATCCCCCCAGGGAAGATACCTGCTGCCCGGGCTCTCACGGCTGCAGATTTGTTTAAGCCTTTGATATAAGCATATACATTTCAAGCCCCCACCTTATAACAGAGGGACAAAATATCCAATGATCTTCCCTGCTTCCAAGTCCAAGGGCATCAGCCCTCAGGCTTTCTGAGCCGAACGTGCTGCCCGCGAATGCCATACAGCTCCCCGGGTTTCGATATCGCTGTCACCAGCTGAGACTCGTCAATGTCCACATCAATTTTGCTTTTTTATGTTGTTTCTAAGCTGGTGCTTGAGCTTTTTGGCTCGCAGACAGATTTTCCCTTCCAAGATTTCAGTGTTGGAGGACTCGTTCCCTAATCCCCAATAGTTTAAGATTATCTCTAGCCAACTATTAATCAAAATCAGAATCTAGCACTGCTTGCTTGTGCTGTTGCACTTGAGCGCATTAAAAAAAAACCCTCCTTTTTCCTCTGAAGAAAGACTGTTGCTAGTTCTTTAATTTGCCTCTGGTTCCTTTAGCACCAGCTCCTCAGACACAGAACAGCCACATTTCTCATTCAATACTCAATATCGTACCAGGATGCCACACGGGCCAGGGGATGCTTTAAAAACACCGGTAAAACAAGCGAACACCAATTCAGGAAAGGCTTAAAATAAGCTAGAAAACAACAAAGAACCTCTCTTATTTTCTCCTTCCACAGTATGCTCCTTCAAGTGCAGAAGAACGAATTGCCTTATAAAAACCTGGCATATTGATAGGCAATTAGCTCGTGCGGTGACATGGGTTATAGAGCAGAAGATGGATTTTTACAGTGCTTTCCATATGCCATGCCTCCAAAAACCTTCAGAGGGAAGGGAATTAGATGCCACTGATGTTTTAGGGTTGGTAGCTGGAACGGCCCCTTCTGCTTCAAGAGCGAGTTGTGCAAAGCCTCGCCTTTCAAGCCCGGTTGGCGTGTTGCAAAAGAGGAGTCCCACGGGGCCCGAGGCACAAGTCAAAGGAATCCACTTCCAGGAGATTCTGGCTCCTCCAGCGACCTGGGAGCAAATTCCAGCTTAGCCACCCACAGGGTTTGTGCCTGGGGTAGGGATTTTTCCTCTTTCCCATCCCCTGTTTCGTAGTTGAATCAATTCTTAACGCCAGCCTGCTCTCGTGGCCGGCAGGCTGGCACCCAGGCTGCGCTTGGCACTTGGGTAGCTGCCCTAAATAATTTGTTTGGGTGCATGAAATGCTGGCAGGTGCTCTCTGAACACTGCACCTCTGAGAAATGTTTAAAAATGCAACCAAAATTGCTGAAGGAAACAAGCATCCGTCCTCCCATGCCGGCGTCTCGCTGGGACCGCTTGGCACCGAGCACGGTGGAAGTGGCCGGTGACCCCACCAGGCTCCCATCAACCCCAAATCCTGGGTCAAGGATTCCCTGGAAGAGGGCCAGCTGGATCCAACCTTTTCAGATCCACCACAGACCCTGTGACAGGGGAATTTTTTTCCACTCGCAGAGTCTTCTGATGGGGCTTACATCAGCTCAAGCTGCCTCTCTATTTTAGCATCTCTTTGGGCTAAAAAAAAAAAAAAAAAAATCGCATTTCCTGCAGCAACACAAACCAGGGAAACTGGTGCTGCTTTGTCATATCTAATTTCAGGCAGCTCTTTTCCTTAAGCTGGTCATGAACAAGCGAGGATAATGAAACACATAACTCGTTTCGAAAATGATTCTCCCATGCTGAGTCCTGATCTACCACTGTCTGAGGCACTCTGCTCAGTAGATTACAGCACGATGCCAGCTCCAGCTGGCAGACTACACAGGACTTGCAGCCACAAAACTGGATGTGATTTGCATTTGTCCCGCTCCCTCCGAGAGCTGTCACAGGGGATGGATACTGCTCTCTAGCTGGCACTCGATATCTGCAGAGGAATCCCATGTTATCACTGCTGTCATCTTCCAAGCTGCGTGTTATACAGAGAAGGAAAGCTGCCAGCCTGCTCTGCAAGCCAGTAGGTATTCTTGGAGACAAAACCCTGAGCCTGGTCCCAAAGCCGTTGGTTAAGCTTTACTTGGGTTTTATTTCCTTGAGAATTGGATGCTCCGCTCCCTCTGTCAGCTCACAAAGCTGCAGCCCGGATCAGGCCAGCTGCGTCCTCCGTTTCAAACCGAGGACCAGGTCCAGAGCTCAACAAAGCCAGAGGACCAGCGCCCGTGTCGCCAGCGTTTTCTGGATCAGGCCCCGAGACGAGGACTCTGTGTTCAGGCTCCTGCCCTCTGCTTGCTCGTGCCCGTGGAGCTCATAACAGCGGAGCCGGTGCCCAGAGCCCGTGGGCAGCCCCGGCCCCAGCCCTGGCCCCAGCCTTGCTTTGAAGGCAAGGTGTGCTTGGACCTTCTGCTGGGGAAGTTTTACCAAGGTTTTGCAAGAAACCCTGCTGCAAATGGAAAGTTGACGTAAAACCATCATATAACAACCATGAGGGGCTCAGTTTATAAATGCACTGTCTGCTGTAATAGTTCTGCCTCCTCTATTTACCAGCCAGCAATTATCCTCACTTGAGCTGCTTCTCATTTAGCTGCTCCCCAGCTGAAATGAACAGGAATGGCATTTGCTTGCTGAAGTATAAAATGGAAATCTCGCCTTTGCTGAGGAAGCACCAGGCAAGCACCAGCTCCGGCTGCGTCCTCCACTCCCAAGCAGCGAGGGGAGCTGGGCTCGGGCTTTTGGGGGCAGGGGGCGTTTGTCGGGAGCGTGGTAATCTTTCCGTCACACCGGAGAGACAACAGTCCTGCTTACAAACCTAGAGTTCCTAAAGCTGAGGGGCAATTTTGAGTGGAAAAGAAGTCTGTAATCCTGCCATCGCGCAGATCCGGGTATTTAAAATGTGATTTTTTTGTGAGAGGGGGACACAGATCACGGCAAATCTAACATCAGGCCAGCCACGTGCAGACGATTGTACACAACCTGGAATGGCATCCACTTTGTAGCATAGGAGCCTTTAGGAAAGATGGGTCCGTCGTGCTTTTTCTTGACAGCGCTTTGTTCACCAGAACCTGCCACGATTTGGGAAGCAGAGAAGCAGCAGCTTAACAAGGGAATGGGTGGAGAAAGAAAAACGGTATTACTGAAACTCTGATTAAAACCAATAGTACCACAAGGTCCCCTTCGAGCGCTGAAGCTCGTCTGAGAGGCAGTGTTCTTGAAGGTTGTTATATTAAAGTTTAAATAATAATAATAAATAATAAAAAAAAAGAGATGGTTTTGTGGTAAGTGGAAAACACAGCTCAGCAGAGAGAGGGGGAAGCTGTGGATTTTAACAGCAGCGGAGCGGGGCTGCGTGCTTGCTGTGCACCGCAAGGCTCCGGTCCTGGGCGGGTTTGGAAGATCAGCTGCTTGATGGGTGGTGCCAAGCAATGATGCAGGATTGGGAACGCTATATCCGTGGATCAGCAGCTGGAGGCCTCTGAGGCCAGGAGCCCACTATAGGTCCCCTGTGACCCACCAGCCCCTCTTAAACCTCTCCTGAACTATCCCGTGCTGCAGAGCGCACCACCCTGTACAAATATTTATACGTATATTTACAGATGTGCATTTGGCCAGGGTGTATAAATGCTGCAGTGGTCTTTGGCCGTAACTGCACGTCATCTTTGCTGATAGCCCACTGGAAAGAGATCTCAATTAATAAAAATAAAACGTTCTCCTGCCTGTCCCTGCTGCTGTCCCCCCCTTTCCACCGTTTATTCCCATGGGGTACGTGCCAGCAGCCGCAGCGGCCGGGCATGAGCCGGGGCACCGACTGCGATGCTCCGCTGTGAGCCACGTCCCCATCCCCAGCTGTACCTCCCCGCGCTCTTCTGCTGGGCTGGACAAGCTGGGCTGCTTTAGCCAGGGAAGTTCTTCATCTGCAGATGATCCATCTGTTCATCTCCTTCATTAAGGGAAATTGGAGGATTCCTTGTGGGCCCACAGGGCTGCACATGCACGGTCAGGGAGAGCTGCCGGACCAAAATTAGAGTTAGAGAAACAAGATAAGGAGTGGTAGAAACGAACCGTTCACTAATTTGCAGCCAAACAGCCCAGGCACGGAGCAATTAAACAGCTTGACAAAGGTCACCCAGAGAACATGTGGCAGAGCTGAGAACGAAATCCAGATCTAAGCCTTTAACCACCAGGCTGCTCTCTTGTGTGTGCTGCTACAGCACAAATTGTAATTGCTCCTGAGCTTTGTCCTGGTTCCAAATAAAAGTATAAAAGCTGATGGGCAACCTTCACGCCCCCATCCTGGAGAGGGACTGCAGCCCTCACGCTGGTCTCCCTCTTTCAGGGTGACATCTCCCATCTCTCCAGGCTGGAGGGCTGAGCTCCGGGAGGAAGGAGCCAGACGTCCATCCGATGGGAGCTGCTGGGGAATACGGGGCTGGAGGGGCCGGGGTGTGTGTGTGTGACCATCACAGCACTCGCTGAGGCTGTGGCAGAGCAGGAGGTGCAGCCCGAGGTGCCAGGGAGGCTCTGAACCCTTCTCCGAGGACATGCTCCACCTTCACATCTCACCTACGTCAGAATTACTTCATCTTCATAACTCCAGGAATTTCCAGCTGGCGCAGCCAAGCCTTTAGCTGCTAAATTAAAGTTTCTACCTCTCCCTGGAGAGATATTTTCCCTCCATTCTTTTTATTAATAAATTAATAATAAAGTATTGTGCTGGAGAGACACGGTGGATTCGGCTCCAAGCACGGCAGAGCAAAACAAGTATAAACATCAGCTTGTTTATAAGCACGTCTGCCTGCAGGGTTTGGGTACCAGAAATCAAATCCTCCGCTCAGCACTTGCCAGAGCAACTGGAAGGTGTGATGGATGTTTTTACAGGAAAGAAGCCTCCTTCTGTTTGCCCACACCATGGCATTGCTCACCCAGCCAGGGGGCCAAGCCCTGCTCCGTGGCGGGGCCCGATCCCTAGCACCCTCTCCCCACCCGTGCTGATGAGCGCTCCCTTCATCTCTCAAAGCTTCAGTGCAGACCCACAAAATACTTCAAGCCTGATGGGCCCGGGGCAGCAAGGCTCTTGGGTTCCTCACCATTCAGCAGCGAGGTTTGCTTTGTCCCTCTGCAGTACATCGCACGTCGTGTCTCCAAAAGTAAACACGGTTCATCCCCCCCCGTGATAGGCAAAGCTGGGAAGAAGCGAGGTAAGGCTTGGGGTTGGTGGCCAGCTATTTTCCTAAGGATGAAACTCCACAAAAACCTTTTTGGAAATCAAGATCTCATCCCTTCTTCTGTAGGGGAGGGGACATGAAGGGGGTCTTCTTAGAGATGTGGGTTTTTTAGTCACCAATGATCCAATTCTGAGTTAAACAATTGCAGTTACTGCTACATCAACATACATTCTCTCTTATCTCATCTCTAGCCCTGGAGGGAGCAGCAGGCAGCTCAAGTGTGATTGTGGTGGCAGGAAATTTCAGATGCAGCCACTGACCAGTGGGTCAGGGCTTTGATCAGGCACTGATTGCGGCACCGGATGAGTACAAATGGGTTGGAGATTAAGAGGATGATTGAACATATGGAGCCTGGCCTGTACACCGGAGCCAGCCCCGAAGTGGGATTTTTGCAGCTGGTTCCCATGCCTCCCATGAGGAGCGGCTGAGGGAACCAGGGTTGTTTAGTCTGGAGAAGGGGAGGTTGAGGGGAGACCTGATCGCCCTCTACAACTGCCTGAGAGGAGGCTGTAGTGAGGTGAGGGTCGGCCTCTTCTCCCTGGTAATGGGTGATGGGACGAGGGGGAATGGTTTGAAGCTGCGCCAGGGCAGGTTTAGGCTGGACATTAGGAAAAACTTCTTCACCAAAAGGGTTGTCAAGCTCTGGAAGGGGCTGCCCAGGGAGGTGGTCGAGTCCCCATCCCTGGAGGTATTTAAAAGAAGGATGGATGAGGTACTTAGGGACAGGGTTTAGTGGTGGGATGGCAGGGTGAGGTTAAAGGTTGGACTTGGTGATCTTAAAGGGCTTTTCCAGCCAAAGTGATTCTATGATTCTCCGTGCTCCCACACGCAGTTGGTGCTGCACGAGGGTCCTGCTTCCCACATGGAGGGATGGGGACCACCTTGCCCCAAACAAACCGAGCGCTGTGGTGCGTGTGCTTAGGTACAGGATTGCGTGGCAGGTAGGGAGAAGGCAAAATACGGGAAAGCGAGTGGACCCCATGCCAAGGCTCGTGCTTTCCATACTTGCACGGCACTCCACGCCAAGGCGGTGCTGCTGGTTTCCTCATGCAAACCTGGAAAAACCAACTGGGACTCAAGGCAAATGCAAGGAAAAACCTCTGCCTTGCATCAGTAACCCTGGCCTCAACGGGCAGCTTTGTGCCGAGGGCTGCTGCTGCGACGGAGAGAGGTGGGCTCGGGGCGGTTCACAAATCCCTGGATCCACTGCGTGGGTGAATTAAACACACCGACAGACAATAAACAGGGGTGGCCCGCGGCCACCGCTGATCCATGCAGATGTTATCATCCTACATGTGGGCAAATGTCCATTAGGGCAGGACAGAGATAAATCGTCCCACTCTATCTCTGGTTTCTGTTGTGGGCTGAGCTCCGATGCCAAGGGACATCGCACAGTTGTAAACAGAAATGGAAAAGTGCCGAGTCTGCAATCTGTTGGTTCGTTACAGTGTCCGCATCGTTTTATCCATTAACCTGGGACCTGGTTTTGTAATCGCCATGCAAATCTCCAGCTGAACGTTGATTTATGCTGGTGCCTTTCCCCCAGCCTTTCGGTGCTTTACAAGAACTACAAGCTGGCTGCATAAAGGGATTTTTTTTTTTTTTGGCATTGCGGCGTGCGGCCATCTTTGGGCTGCAGCACAGCGGGGGCTTAATGATGCACAGAGAAATGGCTGGAGGCTGAAACATGGCAGCTGGGAAGGGAAGAGGAAGGCAAAGGGACACCTGTAAAGCTGGGACACAAGAGCAGCTACGGACTTGATATGCCCTGAAATGTCACTGTGTGATGAATTATACGGACGATGTTAGAGAGGAAAAGTTGCCATCCGTTGGTTGGAAATAGGACACAATTCTGCGTTCCTTTACACCACGGTGGGAATTTGTGTCTGCAGAAGGCGCATCCCTGATGTGGAGATGAGCCGGGAACGTGGTGGCTGGCACCTCTGCTCTCCCTGGCAGCACAGCAGTGCCTTGGTGGGAGCCGTCCTTCTTATTTCCCATCGAGAGATCTGCAGCAGAGCATCTGCATCCAGGGCAAGCGGGACAAATCCCAGGGCACGTTTTCCTGTCCTGCTGGTAGAGGTCAGGGCTCTGCACGGGGCTGCTGTGCAAACCCTGCTCTGGCAGGGCAGCCAGCGGGGCTTCTACCTCTGCCGGGGGAGAAGGCTTGTAGGACAAGAGGGAAAGATTTACAGGAAACACCTTGGAATAGCCAAACTTGGGAAGAAAGCAGCAGGAGGTTGAAGTTTCACATTATTAACAGCTGAGCTGCCAGCTGAGCGCGGTTCTGGGTGATTGAGCAAAGCAGGAGTGGGCTTTATTAGGAGCCCATGGGTACCCCCCTACTTCTCTGCCTTCCTGGGGTGGTGCTGGGGCAGGCAGGGCTGAGCTGGAGGACAGACCCACCAGGTAGGGGCTGCTTCAGTCTCCTGCGAGGCTGCTGGAGGACATCAGTCTTTTTTCATGCCTGCTGTACTTGGGAAGTACCTTCAAGATGCTGATCCTTGGCAAGCGCTGGAGGTGGGAAATGCTCTCCGGGAACTCCTGTGCCAAGTGCTCCCTTCTGCCTGGTGGGGTCTGGGGGGCCGGGGGACCAGCTCCTGGTACGGGGGATGCTGCAGGCAGCTGGGTTGCTCTGCCTGGGGTGGGCTCCCCACCTGGGAACGAAGGCAAAAGGAGTGTTTTCTTTCTTCTAGGGATTTCACATACTCCTTGTGTGTTGACTTAAAAAAGCCTGTATGTTTTTGATGTGGGCCAGGTTGAAAATTGTGGGTAATGACAGGCTAAAACTCCCAAGTGGTCCTGTAGAAACAGCTGGTTGGATATTATAGCTTGCATTGGACCAAGTCTGCTAGTGGGTGATCTAGAAATTGCAGACATATCCTTGCATACAGCTCTGGAGAGAGGGATGTTAATGGGGGGAAAGTGCTAGTTGTGGGTGTATTCCTAATATGAAAAAGAGACATTCATTTCGGTGCATTTACGTGGAAGCTATGTATTTATGTTATAGCAGCACCCCAGCAATAGACGGGTACATTATTTTGCCCAGGATGTAAAATATAAAGCTGAAAGGCTCCCCCTTGTCCTACTATCCTGTAACCCAAGGGACTGAGGATGCTCCTTGGGCCCCGCTGGCTGTTGGAGA
This sequence comes from Butorides virescens, assembly GCA_017310255.1. Lineage (NCBI taxonomy): Eukaryota > Metazoa > Chordata > Aves > Pelecaniformes > Ardeidae > Butorides > Butorides virescens. The sequence continues at coordinate 1,977 of JADKXX010005341.1, read as the reverse complement.
GGTGTGTTGTTGAGTCCCCACCCCTGGGGGGATTTAAAAGCTGGGCAGATGAGGTGCTGAGGGACAGGGTTTAGTGGTGGGATGGCAGGGTTAGGGTTTGATCATCTTAAAGGGCTTTTCTAACCTAAATGATTCCATGATTCTATTTCTTCTGACCTTGTTCAGAGAGCACAGGCTGCTGTTAGCTGGAAAACTTCAACTTCTGCTGGAGTGGGATCTAATTAGAGGATGAGAACTATTCCCATGGATGAAGTGTAGCTTTACAAACATAGTAATGAACTTTGCAATGACTGGTTTTTTTTTTTGCTTTGCTTAATACTGATAGGAAAGAAGGCAAAATATCTTCGTTTGTGATATTTAGTGCTCGCAGCTTAGTTTGATTCACTTGAACCTGAATTTCAAAGCCACATTAAAGTCAAGGGGTGTGAATCTGCTTAAATTGAAACCAAATGACAGCTGGCTGGGATCCTTGGGAAGGGAAACCACAGAGCTCTGCGTGCTTCCCACTGAAGCCGAGGGGAAAATGAGTCTACCTTCATCAGTGGGAAAACTCCCACTAACTGCTGGTGGCAAAATTGGGTTTCTAGTCTGCACATACATATGGTACTGGGGCTTGTGTGTGTGAGGACCTACAGTAATGACAACTCATTCGTAGCCTCAGCCTGAAAGTTGGTGCAGGTTGCTTAGGCCCAGCTGAACCCTTGAGGAGCAGTGGGTGATGCTCGTGAGGGGGGGAGATGGTTTTCAGCCTAAACAACTAAAAAATAATTTGTGACAGAACCACAGAATAGCATTCCAGAGACCGGAGGCACCATGCCTTCTTCCTCATTAATTACAGATAATCCAAAATTACTGTCTCTAATTATTTACAGAGAAGAGTTTAGCAGCTCTAACATGATGCAGTGATTGAAGTTGGAAAACTCCTTAAGTCCCAGGAAGATGTGAGCTGTCATCCCCTTGCAGTGTCACTAAAAGCAAATATCTTTATGAGCAATTAAGATGTGTAGCTCTGAATTAATGAGGAGGAGGGTTGGGGTGCCCACAACATGGGGGGGGAGGGTTCTGTAGCTCTGCTGGTGCTGAGATTGCACTTGGAGGCTGGTTTGCTTTCTTCTCAAGTGTCTCTTGTGTTCCCAATCAGTGGTGAATTAGTTCCAGCTATTAGCAATAATTGCTGGCTTCTCCTTGAAGATATAGCTGAGTTTTGCAGGCTGCCAAGCTGATAGCTGCAGGTTTCTCTCCAAATGCTCATTAGGTGCCTTCAGGTGCTTCCATTTATGTGCAGGTCAGGAACACTCCTTGGTTCATGCTGCTTGTAAATGCACATGGGGATGCGCTGTTGCAGTGCCCATGCTGTGGGTGCACCAATGCAGAAATGCTTATGCTTGATGTATGAGAAGTTTCCTCTCTTCACCCAGAGCAAAGCCAAAGTTCACACCTTCTACTTGATGGTTCTCACCCAGCACCACTTTGCAGACTGCAAGTCAAAGCTGGCTTTGAGGGAGGAAAAAGATGGGATAGTGGGTTTGTGCCCTCTGGGAAGTCTTCCCAATCCCTGAGACAGCATGGGGAGGTGGCTGGGTGTCTACTAGAGAAATGGGGATGGTGGGGTCAGTGCTGCTCTGTGCAAAGGATGTCAGTAAAAATACAAGTGGAAGAAAACAGGGCGACGTTACTTGCAATCTGCCTGACCTGGTTTTCCAAACAGACCCTTGAAAATGGTGCTAAAAGCCTGGGGAAATTAATTGAGAAGTTGGAGGAGGGGGGGAAATGTGGAGCTGGTGGAAAATATGCAGTTTAAAAGCAGTTTCTGCAGTGCTGCTAAATAGGTGGAAATGGAGCTCTGGTGTTGGGTACAGCCACTGCCTGTCGGGGGGCCCTGGGGCTGCTGTGCCATTGCCTGGGCTTGCCACAGGGCTTGCCTTGGCTTGGAGCAGTCAGCCCACAGGGCTTGCCTTGGCTTGGAGCAGTCAGCCC
>JADKXX010005340.1:0-19213 GCA_017310255.1 Butorides virescens | reverse complement strand
GGAGCAGTCAGCCCACAGGGCTTGCCTTGGCTTGGAGCAGTCAGCCCCCTCGGGGCTCGGCCGGACCCCCTTGCCCCGGTGGAGCCCCGGCAGTGAGCCTGTCCTGCCAGGCTCTGGCCTCTCTGTCCGACTCGCTGAAGCTGGGGGTCTGGCAGTTATTTGGCTTTTTTTTGTGTGCAGAGCCAGGCTTTGTGCCCAGACCAGGGTGGCCTGGTTGTGTGCGTGGAAGAAATGCTGAAGGAGAGGGGGTGACATCTGAAATGGGGGTTGTTACTGGTGCAAGACAGCAGGTCCCCCAGGCTGGGGAGGGGGAGGTGTTTTGCCCTGCCTAGGAGCGGGGAGGGAAGGTGAAAGGAAGGGCTGCTTTCCATCCAAAATCCTCTTTGGGATACAGTCTTGCCCTTTGAGCTTCTAGCTTTCTCTGCTTCCAATCCCCTGTAAAATGGGAACTGGAAATTTTTGCTTTTTTCACTGAGCTAATGTTTTGACTTTTGTCAAACAAGGACTTTGGGATCAGGTCTTGGCTGGTGCAGGGTACCTGAAGTGACACCAGGCAGGCACAGCTCCCCTTACCCAGCCAGGCTTGCCCACTCCCCTGGGACATTCCCTTCCCTCTTGGCTTTATGGATTGCGTATAGCCTCATGGCTCTTGAGCTCATACTTTCCTATTGAGCAGCTTCACTGTCAATCTTTGTTAACCATTACCAGTCTTGCATAGCTGCTTACTCTGCTTTTATGCTGAAATAATTCTTTAATCTTTTCCAGAATTATCTGAGCTTTCTATAAGTTGCTTGGCATTGCTATACCATAATTTAAGAAAGGAGTAGGGGGGGAGACACAAAAGGTGGTTTAGAGACACTAAACTTCCATCTCAGTGCAGCAGGCTGTCTCCTAAATGCATACTTGCTGCACTGGAGACCAGACTGATGTGTTCATTTTGGAGCCAAGGCGTGGGGATGCTTATGGTGCCACATGTTATTCGTGGTGCTGCTGAATTCAATGGAGCAGAGGGGGCTTAAAGTTCCCCCAAATTGTTTCCTGCCTAGGACAAACCAGGTGCCATTGCCCTGCTGTAAGGCAGGAGGCACATGTACCTCCTAATTTTATAAAAAAAAAAAGGGAAAAAGTATAAGCAGGGCTTTGAAAAGCTGTTTATAGTTCCCATCCCAGCTTGCATAAGTGTCACCTTGGAGTCTCTGGCCAAGAGAGTGTCTGTAGTGGAGAGCAAAAAAAGAAAACCACTGGGGCAGCTCATGGTGGTGGTTACCAGCCTGATGTGTCTGACATTTCTGAGCCTGGACCTCAGTGTCAGCTCTTTCCACCATGGGGGGGGGGGGCTTTGGGGTGGGTGTCCTCCCTCCCCAGCAAGAGAAACAAGTGAAAGTGGCAACAACAGTCGTTCTTTAGACCCTGCCAGCTAAATGGAAGAACTAATCAATCTGTCTTGCTCTGCTTGTTTAATATTCCTCTTCTGCAGAGAAGTGAGACAGTTACTTATACTTTCCAATATGTTGGGACAGTCTTTTGGCCTCAAAATGCTCCAGAATAATGAAAAAGTATGTTTACAGTAGCAAAAGCTCAGTCTGCTACCTCCTGGGATTAATTTACTACACTGGGATTTCTGAGAAGACTGTTTTCTGTCTCAAAAATAAGTGTCTTGGCAGCTCCTTACTAATGCCAGGTATTAAGTTTTCACAAAGGTACCATGTGATTTATTTCTGAAAGATTTGTGGGACCTTTTCTGAGGGGAAAGGGGAAAAATCTCTGCTCTCCTGTGATGGCAGGAGTGGCAGAGCTGCTCTTGGACTGCGGATGCATCTGAAGGAGCTGACCCCCCTGCGAGAGCCCTGGGGGTCTTGCAGAAGGGTCAAGCTGTGGCGGAGCTGCCCAAATCCTCCTTGCCCAAGGGCCACCAGTATTACCAGCCTAATGGTGAAGGTCTTGATCCAGTTGCATGCAGCCCCAGCCCTGCATTTGCCTGCTGGGCAGTCGCAGCCATCCCCTTGCTTTGCTTGGCTTGATGGCTGGCCAACCTTTCTGGGAGCCAGGTTTGGCCCAGCAGCTCCTGAGCCACTCTCCTTGGTTTAAATCAGCATTTCAATTTACGGGTTTTGGAAGTTGCTTGGCTTTCAGACCGCCCCTCAGAGCTGGGAACGTGATATTTTGCAGGGCTGGTTGCTCCTGTGAAATACTCGGCTGTTTGCAGTGGTGTGCAGAAGAGAAGCTGCCACCACCACTGCTAGGGAAGCTGGTTTAGGAGCAGCAGGACCCTGCGAGGTGCTGGGGGGGGGGGGTGTCAAAACACCCCAGGAGGTGGTGGAGCTGTTCTGGGCTGAGGAGGCTGGATACTGTGCAAAAGCAGAGGTAGTAGGGAGATATTTTGCATGGTGCTGTCTCATGTTTTGGTGGGTAAGCGAAGAGGACAGCGCTGTGAGCATCAGATGCGTCCTATTATCTGGGACTGGCTAAATCTGTCCCTTCTGGAAGCTGCTGTGTTTATTACAGTTATTGTTTTGCTTTGCTGTTATTTTGCTTTGGAGCAGCGCTAGGGGATGTTCTGGCACTCGGTACGTATACATGCTCAGTGTAGCACTGAGCCGTGATCTTTGCTGCCCTGATCTGTGGGATATATTTATTTCTTCTGCAAACGGGTGTCTGGAGCAGTGCTGTAAGGGGGGGCTGGCAGTGGTGAGGGACTGCTACCCCCTGCTTACCCCCCACTCGCTGCTGTGGCTTCGGGGAGCTACAGCACAGCCCAAGCGTGGCAACTTTTCCTATGGTAGGTCCATTCCTGCTGCAGAATGTTGTAGTTTGTTTGCCCGTGTGAAAAAAAAAAATAAATAAATGAGCAAACCCAACCACTAAACCGAAAGGAATACAGCAGGCATGTGTGTGTTATTCTCTTCCTGCATTCCTTCCTCCCTGGATGCAGACTCTGGCCTTTCCCATCCTCGGCTCCCCAGCTTCTCCCCTCCCCGCTTGCTGGTGCCTCCACACACGTGCAGTTTTGCTGGTGGATTTACATTCTTTGAGTCGAAATTGGACTCGGAGCTCCTGCTGCAGCTTCGATTCGCAAAGCTCCAGGGTCGCGTCGCTGGAGGCTGTTAAGAAAACAAAAGCGCAGAAGAAATGAAAAAGCCAGCTGTGTGGTGTAGTGGAAGCGCTGGGAGTTTGCTCTTCCAGGTCACAACTGGGATTTCGCTTCTGCATTTTGATGCCAGTTGTGGTGCATCAGTCCCTGGGATACCCAAAGGGGGTGATGGGTTTCTTCGCTGCAGCCTATAGATCCTCGAGGAAGACAGCTGATTTTCCATTACTGAGAAACCCTCTGGATCCCAGAGGATCCCTGAACTTAATTATTCCTAAGGCTGACTGGCTCATAAATTTCACATTTCATTAAATTGGTTGCTCTTGTTTAAAAACAACATCCCAGCTGTTCCCCATGTCCATCTCAGGTCTAACAAGGGGGGGGAAAAAGTAAGGTTTGTCCAACAGTCTCAAGGGCTGTAGGTTTTTTCCATACGATACCTTCTCATGCGTTGAAGGGCTGGTAGACTCGTTACGATGTCTTCTCACTGCAAGATGTGCTTGGCAAGGAGAAATCCCTTTTCTCTTCTTGCGTCAAAAGCAAGCCATGGTATGTATGAGAAATGCAAATAGCTTGGCTAATTTTGGAAGTCGGCAGCTAAGACTGTGGCCCGTATCCCACCGAGTGGGATGGAGCCTTGGCCCCGGTTCTTCACGCCGTGTGTATTGTCAGCTGTAACCGTGCTGTTGTCAAACCTCTGGGCAGAATAAGTGATAAAGCCAGAAGGAATTCAGCTCTTAGGAGGAGGCTGACATACTGTGCTGTTCTCTTTCTTGCAAGAGATTTATTTTCAGTTAACCTTACTAAATACCCTGAAAATGCTCATGTTTAACTCTTCCCTGGATGTAAAAGCGAAATGCGTTGCTCACGCGTGTGCAGATCCATGCATGCTGCCTGTTCACTAGGAGCAATGTAACTTGAATTTCCAAATTTGCATCCAGGATTTGAGCAGGCTCGGGAGAAAAACATTTGTGATGGCACTTTCCTCTTTCCACCTTCCCCTGAAGCGTAGCAGTAGTCTTGTCTCTCGCCTCTGAATACCAATATTTTCCATACTAGTTCCAGTTTATGCAGGTAAATACACTTTGCTGGGAAGTGACGACTGGAGCGTAAAATGAGGCAACGCCACGACAGGGTGGCAAGAAAGCTCCATTTATTTCAAGATCCATGGCAGTGATAGTTGGCAGGGATTTCATACCACTGGCACAGATGTGTTTATGAACTGGTGACCCCCCCAAAGTACAGGCTGGAAATAGTTCCCTCTAAGGCCCCCAAAAGCTGTTGCAGTCACCATAGCAGCTGTACCTGGGAAAGATGGGGGGGGAACACTGAGCAATGCCTTGGGCTTGGGAAGAAACAAATGGTGAGTGCCCCCGAGGGATGGTGGGTCTGGGAAGGGCCATTTGACAGCCTCTGAGCAGTGTTTTGGCAGAGATGCTCACAGAATTATCAAAAGCCATAGAAAGCTGGAGGTTTGCAGCCTCTTTTTTTTTCCCCCTATCAAAGATTCTCTCCTCTTCATATTACTGGGCATTAAAAGAGATGGGAGTAATGGCTACAGAGAGCAGCTCTTGTCCTCATCCCCAGGGCCATTGATGCCAACGCAGCATTCGGGGAAACAACGGCGCTCCTGTTTAACCTAATAATGTTAACTCCCTGTCACAGCATAGCCAGCGAGGGGATGAATAACCCCGTACAGTTAATTGCCATTCAGCTTCAGCACGATGATGAAAACATGCTGCTTATATTATATGAGCTTTACTGTGCAGGAGAAAGGATGCTGATGCTTGGTCCCGGGGCAGTGTGGTGATTGCCCTTGTTGCAAGGGAAGGAGAGATGTCCTTGCTGGGAGGAGACCACAAGGACAAGGTTTTGATGGCCACGGTAGCTCAAGTGTCCTTGTTTGCACACCCTGCTTCCAACTGGACCACCTGCAAGGTCATCAACACCTACAAATATCTTAAGGGTGGAAGTCAAGAGGATGGAAGCAGTCTCTTTGCAGTGGTGTCCAGCGACAGGACTAGGGGCAACGGGTACAAACTGAAACATAAGAGGTTTCAGTTGAATATGAGGAAAAACTTCTTTACTCTGAGGGTGACAGAGCACTGGAACAGGCTGCCCAGGGAGATTGTGGAGTCTCCTTCTCTGGAGATATTTGGAGCCCACCTGGATGAAATCCTGTGCCCCCTGCTCTAGGAGAGCCTGCTTTAGCAGGGGGGTTGGACTGGGTGATGTCCTGAGGTCCCTTCCAACCCTTGCCATTCTGTGATTCTGTGTTATACATCAATGAGGGAGGAGGAGAGGCTCTTCTGGGCTGCTGCTGTGCTGCATGCATAGAATCATAGAATCACTTGGTTGGAAAAGCCCTTTAAGATCATCGAGTCCAACCTTAAACCTAACCCTGCCATCCCACCACTAATCCCTGGCCCTAAGCACCTCATCCATCCTTCTTTTAAATACCCCCAGGGATGGGGACTCGACCACCTCCCTGGGCAGCCCATTCCAGAGCAGGCTATGCAGGGCTTCCCCCTCTGCAGCTCTCCCGGTGGCCGTGCTCGCAGGGTGCCTGGGTTCATCGCTCAGCGAGCTGCCCTCTTCTCTTCAGCAGTTTTTCTTAATGCCAGTGTGCTCATTGCACGCCACCTTTTTGGAGTTGCTGGGATAAATTCTGCAAATAACCTGCCACGGGGGTTTTGTGCAAATGGCCCAAACTTCACCCCAAACTCATTCTTGATTCTTGCGATGCTGCTGTTGTGGAAAATGCTGATTCTGCTCTGTGGTAGGCATAATTCTTGGCAAAATTCAGTTTTGTGCACAAATCACCATCTTTGTCTTGCTTTAGGGGAGGATCTGCATGTGAATTAACTTCAGTTACACTGAATTGACATTTTTTTAGCAGCAAATGTTGATCTCTGTCCTGCTATTAAAGGGTACTTGAGGTGCTCCATGCTGAGCATCTGTAGTGAACAGCGATGCTCAGGGTCTCTGAAGGCCAAACTGTATATTGCAAGATATGATTCCTTCTGTGTTCATGGGACTTCAGCAAATGAAAAGCCAGAGCAGGACGATAAGGAAGACGTATACAGCTTATCGGACTTCAGGTATCAGATGCTGCAGCGCTTGGGAGAAGTTGCAGCTGGCAGTAAATACAACAGCCACCAGCTAGGTTTTTGTCATGTCCCATGGGGATAATCTTGCATGTGAGAAGGAACCACAGGAAGCAAATGTGAGTTGCTGTTGGGGTCGGGGGGTTGCTCTTGGGCTCTCCGATGGTCCCCTTGGGAGGCTGGCATCGCCTCCTCTCAATGTCTGAGAGTTTGGGCTGCAGCAGAGCAGCAACTGGGCTTGTCTGGCTTTATTTACACCATGGGATTGGGGGGGGGGATATAATGACGTTACAGTGGGCTCTAGACTGACCTTTTCATAAATGTGTTTCCAACCTGTCTGAGGAATTTGCTCAATCCATGCTTAAACTACAGACTTGAGGAATACAGAGGTTCAGGGGTACTTAGTTATTCATTCGGGGATGCAAAAATGCAGGTGCTGAAGCGGTCAGCATATAGCTGTACTGGGAAATGATTGAACCAGTGAATGTGATGATCCTAGCATTGGGACACAGTTCAGCTACTATACAATATGCTGAAAAGCCTAAACTTTCAGATGTGACTGAACACCTTCCAGTACGACACTACGCATGGCCAACACTCCTGTACTCCAGAATTAGTACTGCACTAAGCCACAGCTCTTCACACCTGAAAAGAGCCACTTCTTATTTTTACCTTCATCCTGCCTTGGAGTAGATCAAATGCAAAGTCACAGGTGAAAGATTTACAGGATATTTTTTTCAGAGCTGTCTGAGAGAGATTTTGATATGCTTGCTCCTTTTGCAGTTGGCAAGCTCTGTTTCTCTGGGACTACACCTTGTGGAAACTTATCATTTATCTTCCACAGCTGGGAAGGAGGAGGCCAGGTTTAAATCTGTGCCCCAAATCAGATAGAGAGTACTACATCTAAAAATATCCAGCATTCAGTGTTTTTTCTCAAAAAAAAAAAGTTTTGCAGCCAGTGCAAGGACTGCTGTTGAACTTCAGTGACTGATTCACCAAAGAGTCAGTAGAGGAGGTGGGAAATATTTTAAGTTTCTCCCCCAGGCCAGTGACTCAGTCGAAAGGCTCTTTCCTTTGGCTCTTGTGGCGAGCTTCCAACTGAGGCAGGAGCATCCTCAGCCTGGTCCCGGCTGATGTCTCTGGGTACCTCAAAGGCTAGACTGCTTCCCGCTGTGTTGAGCCGAATTTTCAGAGGATGTGGGAGAGGACTGGGTGGTTGGTGTGCTGGCTGCCTCTGCGAAGGCGTTTTATTAGGAGCATGCAACTTGGTTTGGTGGGGCAGGTGCTGCCCCCGCAGGCTGCTCTGTCCTTCCTTTCCTTGTCTTCTGCAAACCTGATTTCCTCCACTTGCACATCTGCTCTCCACATTTGCTGTCTCCTGCTCCAGCGAGGGTTGGATGCTGCTGCTGGGTGAGATCCCAACTCCCCTCCACCATCCATGGGGGCCCTCCCAGCTAGGAGATCCTCCAGCGCCGATGGGGAGAGATGGGGACTGCATTGCCTGCTGCAAACAGCCCGAAATGTGCAGGGAAGGATGGAGAAGCCAGCATGCAGGAAGGCAATTCTGGCTTCCATGAATGACTGTGCCTATGCGGATCCCAGGCCCCAGCACCTGGGCCTTTTTGCATGAAAAAACTCAATGAAGTCAAAAGCTCATAGGGGTGCAGGACTGTTTGGCTGTAAGTTCTACTTGGGTGTAACTAAGCAGAGGTCAGGCACGGGGTCTTTTAAGAGGAGACTTGATTTTTTTAGGTTACTTTTTGAGAGCTTTAGTGTGGGACTTGTAATCACTTTTTTCATTGGATGCCTCAGATTGTAGATGGTCCTGGAGAGCTCAGGGGAAAGCAGCAGTTTGCAAATTCACTGTGGAGCTATTCTAGGAAACTTGCAGTTTCTAGTGGCATAGAAAAAATATCGGCTTAGAAAAGCAGCAAGTGTTGTGGGTGCTTAGCCAAACAGCAAACATCCTGCAAGTTACTTATTGCTAATCAGAGGCAGGCAAAGCTGTTGCGATGAAAAGTGAAGTTATTTGGAAGTGCCCTTGCAATTGAATACAACTTGGAAAATGGTTTGGTTTAACCATTTATTTTTTTTTTTAGGAATTGAGCATGTCTTCTAATTATAAACAGCCTGTTTATATGTAATGGTAAGGCATTGGGAGCAAAAGCTGTTTTATTTCAGTGATGCAGCAGGGGTGTAATGAATGCAAGGATGGGCATGGCCCTAAGGGTTTCCCTTGGTTATTAGTGTTGGAAGCATTGTCAGGGAAAAAGAAACGTGGTACCTGAGACCCTGCATCTCGAGGATCCCAGCTTGCAAAACCTGCTTGTTAAAAGTTGGCATGACCTGCAGGAATGCTTTGCATGGCCATTTATTCCAAGGGACTGGACTTCTGCAAGGCTGCCCCAAAATCAGTGGGACAGAGGAAGGTTTTAAGGATAGGTTAGCATTCATGTTTCTGGGCTTTCAAACACTGTAGAGCCTCAAGTAGTATTAGTTTCCTCCCAATATCTTTAAATGGCAAAGGAAATAACCTTCTGCTGAGTCTCTGTTGCCTTTTGAGGGAAAAGGCAATCCCAGAGGTGTAAGAAATGCAAAAAAAAAAAAAAAAATTGCAAGGGATGACTGCTGGCATGACATAATGTCAGTGATGTGACTTGCCAGTCCAAACTTGGCTGGTGCCTTGATGCAGTAAGCTCTATCCGCTGGGTAAGCAAATGGTGTCACCCTCTTCCCAAAGCCTGAACAACCTCTTCAATGTGTAGGCAGCAGCCGCTGATCCGCATGGAACAAACATCCCCTTCCAATATGAGAGACAACACAAGGTTCTTTGATTCCTCCTAATTGCATTTCAGTGTTTGTGGCCCGATTGTACAGTTTCTGCAGAAGTTCAGCAATTTTGGTTGCTGGCTTCCTCTCCTTGCTGACCTACAAATACCAGTTTTCAGGGGAAGATTTATGAGCAGCATGAAATTACCATCTTGTAAAAGCACAAATCACCGCTATAAATAGGGGTCTGGAATATGCACAGAAACCCCACGGGAATAGTGACTCTTGCTTTGTCTGTGCAGGACAGCCCCGCTAACCCAGGTTGGGGAGCCCAGCGCTTTGACTCTTGCAGGCTGGCGGCGTGCCAGCCAACCTTCCCCTACTCCATATCCTCGCGAGGATGGAAATAATATCTGGCCAGGCTGACAGTAGGCAGGCTTTATCGTAAGGGAGAGAGAGCTCTGAAAACTGAACCTTCTCAAGCCTCGTACGCATTTGTCTTCCTTTCCAGAACATTAGTAGGCAGAGTTTGTTTTCAGTGAGTTATTTAGCAGAAAGAGGGATTAGACCCTGGGCTAGCATTGATTAACCTCTGGATGTTGAGTTGTTTAACAGCATAATGGATTAGTCGTGTTTGCTGGTGACCTTTGTCAACTGCATCCTTCATCTGAAGGCTCTTCTGTCTTTTTAAATATGTAGATCCTTAAAAGTGGAATCTGTGTTAAAATGTCCCTCAGGTGAATAGCTGGTTTAGCAGAGCACAGGACTGGGGCAAATAGTCCCAGAATTTCTGATCTTAACTCATGCAAGGTCAAACCTAAGTCATGGGAGCCCCACTCATGCATCTGGGTACTTAGCACTGCCCCCAGAATTGATGGGTGAGCGTTTGAAGTCCTGCACGAGAGCTGTGTCTGAGCTGGAAATAAATTGTCTGCGTGGAAAAGCATTTCTGGAAAAGGACTGGATTTTCTGTGGGTCTTGGGGAAGTCTGTAGAATGAGAGTCCAGTTAGCAATAAGATTTAAGGTCACCCTGGAAATTAAATCGCAGTCGTGTTTGGTGATTAAGTGGTTGACTTTTTCATTTAAAGGCAGGCATGGGGGCAGAGATGCCGCAAGCATCAATGTGTGAAGCCTCATTGCCTTTGATGGAGCTATGCCAGTTTAAATCAGCTGAGCATCTCGTCTGGATAACATACACACATGGCTGCTGCTGAAGCCAGGGGCCAAGGGGGAGAAAAACTACTTAGTGGGGCCAAACATGCCACCAAGAAAAGCATCTCTAACTGCAAGAAGCACTGATGGCAATTTAAGGGCTGCCAGAAAGGTATAAAGGGCCCTTACATAAATCAGCCTTGGACCCAGCAGAATATGTCTGAGATGAGGGCGTCTCCTCAGATCTTCCATTCTCTCAGCAGTGCCATGAGGAAGTTTGACTTTTCAAGCAAAATACCTTCCCACTGCAGCCAGGAGTTCTTTCTGGGCTGGTTTTGCTGCAGTACAAGTCGGGTCAAGAAGTTTGTTTGGTTTGCTAAAAAAGATACTCTAGTTCAAACAAGACTTAATTCATTGAAGCCCCATGGCCCCTGTGAAACATGAACCCCTCTGGCCTCGTGATTTATGAATTCAAAGCCATGGGGAAGTCTTGCCAGAGGAAAACAAGCTGTATGATAGGTAAATAAAAGGCCCTGGGGCAGGAAAGGGTTAAAGACACCCATAAATGTGGAAGCCTGGCAGCTGGAAGGTGTAATGAGCTGTTGAGTGCTCTGCCCTCCCAGAGGGGCTTTGCTCCTGTGGCAGGGGAGCTGCTGAGGATCCTCTGGAGCTGGTGCCCTTGCTTTGGCAGAGGGTTTGGAACAGGTCTGCTGTAGCCCTGTGCTTTTGGTTTGTCTGTGAATCTGAATAGACTGGAGAAGAATAAATCTATGTTGGTTGTTGTAAGGCTGTGTTCTGTGGTGGTCAGAGGTGGAGGCTGAACCAGGTGAGCAGCCAGCAGGGCTGGGTCCTCGGGAAGGGGCAGGACCCACCTGAGTCTTCCAGAGCCCTCCTGTCTCTGGGATGCGCTGCCAAATTCCTATTGCGATCACCAGCCGTAAAAACAAAATGCACATCTGGTCCTAATCAAGCCCACATGGATCTCTATGCCAACTTAATCTCCCCCAAATGTTAATTGTGCCGATATCTGTTTCTTGATGTTTAGGAGCTGTCTGTACACATTAGATGTCTGGGGGCTTCCCTGTATACGTCTACAGACCCCCTAACAAGCGCAGTGCTGCTTCCCAGGGCTAATAAAACCAGGAGGAGTGACAAAGCTGTGCCTGTGATCGCGCTCTGAAGTTGGGTATGGTGATGCAGCAAATGGTTTTAACCCAACAAGATGGTTATAACCTACAGGGCAAGTGTGCTTGTTCCCAGAGATCTCCCCACCCTCTGGGGAGGGGGCCGCAGGCAAAAAAAAATTGCAAAGCAATGGTATATATAGACATAGCTGGGTAGCTTATGTTTTCTCAAAGGTATGGCTTAGTTGCAATTTGAAGGTAGGAAGCACAGCAGACCGTAGTCTGTCTGCTACCTGCTCCCTGGCAGTTGCTTTTGAATGCCTCAGGAAAGAACAATTAGGGCTGCTTGTTTTTTCTGGATCAGGTCCTCAAAGGGATGTGAAATGCTGGTGGAGTATTTTGCACTGCTGATCTTGAAGATATAATACGTGTCCGAAACTCCTTGGACTTCCTAAAGGCTCTCTGAGAAACGTAAAAATAAATTTAAAAAAAAAAAAACGACCCAAAATATGTAAATGGAAGGCTTTAGAATGCTGCTCTGGTCTGGAACTGAACCTGGAACAAAACCAGGTCTGTATTTAGACAATAATTAAGCAAGACACCCTGTAAGAGGTGACACTGAGCTGCTGTTTCAGACAGCCATAAAACCTGGTACAGTTTTGGAAGACTGTAGATGCTACGGAAAGACACCAGCACTGGAAGGTACCGTCCCCCAGGCAGTAGCTGAGCATCTAGTGTAGATGTATGGTGGATAGGTGGGTGCTGCACCCTGGAAACCCAGCTGAAATAAGAGGCTGGAGCATGAACCAGGGCTAGTGGGTGGTGGGGTGGTCTAGGGTGGTACGTTGGTGCTTAATCTGGCTGTATGAGCACTCCGTGTCTAGTTAAAAACGTTAACGATCTGGCACCTTGAGCTGGCCAAGGTCTGTACCTTTGGTCATGCTGTCTGGCTCGCCCCAGAGCTCCCCAAACTGGAAAACTCATCAGTGGGGAGAGAAGGGAGTAAGTTACTGTGGGGACTTGTGGAAAGGTGCTGATGCGTCCGAGAAGGTGACTTACTGGAAACACTGAACAGACAGAAGTAAAAATTAGTCATGTTAGAGACCACTTGGTAGCTGGATTGGATTCCTCGAGTGATTCATCCGCAGAAATGACTGCTTTGCCTGATATTTTATTTCCCCTCTCTATTTAGAAAGCAGCTTAGACTTAACTAAGACTGTTACCCGTTGTCTGAATTGCTTTTTGATAGCTGGGTGGTGTGCATAGCATCCTTGTATTCTCATAATTTCTAAACCACTACTTCAACAAGGCGGGGGGGGGGGGGGGGGGGAAGACAACAAAAAGAAGGGGTTTGTCACTCCAGAAGGCCTTGGTGGGATGAACCTGTAATCTTGTGAAATCAAAGGGGAATCTATGGAATGTGCCATTTTTGGTATAGTTAATGCAACAAAGTTATAAATGGAAATAGCTGTCTGGAAATTGTGTTACATGGTTAATTGACAGCAATATTGGAGAAGGGAATGTGGGTGTAAATTGCTTGGTAAAATAAAATCTCTAGGCTTTAAGTTGCTCTATTTCTTTTTTTGAGGAAGGACTAGAGGATGAAAGGACCATCAGCTGATGCAACCAAAATGTACTGGGAGGCCAAAATAGACCTGGGTAGAACAAATCACAAATGATGCTAATTTTGGGTGAGCTTGGATGTATGTAGAACATGCGAATTTTTGTATTGTTACTGCTCGTAGGGACAAAAAACCCCTTGTGATTTTTTTTTTTTGCCAGCTTGTGTGCATGTAAAACCTAGCAAGTGACATTCCTTGTGCTGAAGAGCGTACGTGGTGGGCAGGCAGCCTGCGGGGATGTCTCATACGTGCCAGCAAAAGGCTGTAACCCACTTGCTCAATGGTGGGAGCAGAAGCCACAAGGTTTGTCTCGGTGCTGTGACCATGCTCTCTTGTGAAATTCACCCAAATTTTTTCAGGATTACTGAGCTGCAGAAACCATCAGTGGAAAAGATGGCTCTGGTCATCCACCCCGCTCTCATGCCAGGGCAGGATTGTTCCCATCAGCATATAGGTTTATCCAGACTGATTTGATGTGACTCAGGCAATGGGATTTTTCACCACTTCCTTTGGGAAGTCTGACAGATCTTCCATGGCTGAAGAGATCTTAATGTAAGGATTTTTTTTTTTTCCCCTGATATCTTAGTCTGAATTTTGTGCTGTTTCATTTCAATCCAGTAATCCCATGCATGCCTTAAGCGCTACCTGTTTGGTGTTGTACCCTCACATATGCACATGCTCAGGGGGCATGGGCTGCTTTTGAGAGTACAGAACTCTGGAATTGTAAACACCCCCCCCAAAAAAAGTACGGACATCTTTAGAGATGGCTCTTCCTGAGAAAGCTCTGCAGGGAAGAAGTTGGGTTGCCACGCTTGCAAAAGCTATTCCATATCTTATAGAGCAAGATTTACAGCTTTTGCTGACTTCTTATTCAGTCTGATATCCCAGGATTTCCAGCAATTTATATTTTGGATTCAGGGCTTTCCTGGGTAGGATTCTAGTGTGTCTCATGAGGAAAGAGCTCTGCTCAAAGCAGCTAAATGTGGTAGGGGAAAATCAATTGCTGGCTCTTCCTTGGTACAACACCAAACCTTGCTTATGTTGAGAAGCTACCAGAGATGGTCTCTACTAATATCAAATAACTGTGCATGGAATATTTGGTGAAAATGGCATAGTGATTGCTTGAAGAGGTAGGTAATGAAGGAAGGTTGCTGGGGATGAGCATGATTTACATCTGTCCTGGTCATTACTTTGGGAAATGTAAGGCAGCAGGGAGGAGAGTGATCTCAGTTCTCAAAACTGGGCTCTACCAGCAAAACTGCTCATCTGCATTCTTGGAATAACAATGGGAAGAAAAAACCCCTATAACCTAACAATTGCTGGGAAAAATGTATTGTGGTCCTGGCAGATGGAGTGTTGAGTAAACTTGTGATCACCATTAACATGCAAAAAGTGGAGGTGCATGAGAAGTTGTCGTCTGTTCGTTTGACTCGGGCCTGTGCCCATTCATCCCTGGGGAAAACATTAAAAGCCTGCCTCGTGGATAGGCTGGAAAACGAACACCGCGGTGGTCGAGATGAAAATATTCCCAACAGGCACCCGAGCTCGACCCCTGAAGCCAGATGTTGCTGGGTGATTTCTGGGCCTGAACATAAGCTTTGTGGTTTGGGCTCACCTTTAATCTTCAGGCATGATTACGATGGACAGACTGGAGCTAGAAAATGACCTCTGTGGTCTGTATTCGGTGAACCCTTCACTGGGGTCAGTGAGAGTTTAGTCCAAGTCACTTAGGAACTTCTTCATTTTTTGACCCTTGTGAAGATCACAGGGGAAATCACAGGTCCTCGTTAACGTGCAGCCTTGTGGTTTAACATAACACTTTCTGTAGCACCAAGGATTATCTCGCTGAAGTCTAGACAGATTATATAGGGTTTAGCCCAGGCCATTGACCGCAGATGATAGGGCATGAGGAAATAAAACACAGGGATGTGAAGAGGGACTGGCAACTCCTACTGGTCTTCCAGGCTGGCACTGGGCATGGAGAGGAACCAGATGAAAGGGGAAGAAGGTGAACTGAGTTCATCCTTCTCAATAGGCACCATGGTGCAGCTTGTCCTTCTGCATTTAATAGATCAGTATGGTCCAAACACATACAAGGCTTGGAGGCATCAACATGAAACTGGAGAGAGGGCAAGAACACTGGAAAAAGAGGAGGAGTGGAAAGTCTGTTCTCTTTTATGCTATTTCCTCTACTAAACAAACCTCTTTGACTATGAAACATTTAAACACACAAAAAACAAGCCCCACCTTGTATTGGCTGCTCTTTCCACGGATGGGGCTTGTGCTCTTTCCACTGATGGGGCTTGTCCTGGTGCCACCTCATGGCAAAAATCAGATCTGAATTTCCACTGGAGCAGCTGGGATCTGGGAGAATTGGCTGTCCTAAGCCTCACAGCACTGTAGCTGTTTTGTAAAGAAATTGGCCTGCAAAGCCAAAACAGGTGCTTAACCATGGGAGCGGTGTTATTTTTATTTCTGTGTTTTGTGATTTGTCTTTCTGGGAGAGAAAAAAAAAATTAACTCTTTCTAGAGTTGTAAGTTTTTCACATTTGGGAGGTACCTGTTGAATCTAATGATCGCGTCACCAGCCAGCCTGGGGTCTAACCAGAACATAACAGCATCTGCTCTGCTTGTTTGGCATCGCCCGATGGCTTGCAGGATTGCAGTATCGGTGTGGATGTGCTACCAGCCACCACGTTCTACGAATGCAGATTTGTGATGGCTTTTGTTCAGAACAACGTTTTCGGAAAGGTTTTTAGGGCATCGGGGAGGTCGCTGCCAGGCTGCAGCCCTTCAGCGGGGTGGGAATGGAGATGAAGGGTCCTGCCGAGCCCAGTAAACACTTTGCACGGATTAAAGACCACACAGAGTATGACGGCTGGAGACAGTGTCCGGCTTTGGGATACCAGATGTGGTATTTCCTCTGTGGATAAATGGGTAGCTTTTAATTTTCAAGTCTCAATCCAAAATGTCTCGGTTGTACTAAATTCTCTTCTTTTATTTTTCTCAAGCTGAATTTGAGAGCAATCATTTTGGTGGCAACTGGTGGGAAGGTTGTAAGTCAGGACTGAGACTTCAGCATAAGGCATCATAAAATTTGAGTTAGGGGTAGGGGTGCAACGGTGTTTCTATCTTTGTAAAGAAAATAAAGGCAGGTTATAAGATTACAGGAAAGTTGTCTTTTTAGATACGTGTGCTTTTCATAAATAGCATTTGAAATCATTCCCGAGGGCGGTTGTCTTTCCTGATTATTTATGCAACAGCTCAGGCAATGCTGAGTCTCATTTTCAGTCTGTTCTCATCAGCGGGCCACGGGGTGTAACTGGTTATCGGTAACACCTCGGGCTATTCTTTCTGATTATCCCAATACTTATTTTCAAACTACAGAATAATGCCCTTCTGGGGCTTTTTAGCTAAATGCTTATGTCTAGTTTCATGACATATAAATGATTTCATTTTTTTTACCTATGTATCTGAAGTTTGGCTTTTTTTGAAAGCTCACAAATGTGTCCTCCATCCTATAAACAGCGGCTGGCTGGGCTCAAGACACAGTTATGAAAATACTTCCATAAAGTGGCATTCCTTACAGATGGCCATCTGCCACTGCTGCAATCTGTCCCTTTGGCTGTTCAGGTGTCACCCTGGCTGGCTGCTGGAGGGATTGGGAGTTGGCGTCAACCAACCTAGCTCATGTAAACCTACTTGGAGCTTGCACCACCAGATGATCTGGCCCGTTCCAACTCGGTGGTTGGCTCTTTAAACCTGGCATGCGGATGCTGGAATTTTCCAGTTTGCCATTACAAGCTTATTTCTGTATTTCTCTGTTACTGTCAAGGAGGGGCAAACAGGTCTGTACAAGCTTCTACATCACCTGGAAAGCAACTGGAAACTCAGCCTTACTGCTCAACAAAAGCTCCCGGGGCCAGGTTCTCAACTGGTGTAAAGCAGAGTTGCTTTGCATCTGATGTGGGTCCAGGTTTGGGTAATCTGTCTGGCTTCTGGAGAGGAGAGCCCTTGGAAAATGGGTGGTGTGTAAGGGAGTGTGCTGCTCTGAGCTGCTTGTATTTCCTCATCTGCCGTGCTTCTGATGTTTTGGGTATCCCCCTTCCTGTATCTGTATGCCCCTGGAAGGGCAGGGAACGTCAGCGCTTTGGTTGCAGTGTTTGGGTGTTAGTGGGATGTTCACTTGCAGCTGGAGAAGACAAATCAGGGCCTCATTCCCAAATGCCGAGTTGTTTGTATGATCAGAAATGCCAGTCCGGGATGAGAAGACCCAGGATCCTGGCATTTCTGTTAAGTGGGGCTGAAATGGGATGCCACCTCTGTCAGGGAGGCTGGTAGTGCCTCTCCAGGGTCATTAGGCATCCCTAGAAATCCTGTGGATCAAGCTATTACTTTATCATAGTACAAAGGGTTACTGGGAAGGGAGGGTATTTGCTGTCCCAGCTGCACATCCATTTACCTGAGATGCTTCGTTGTCCATGCAAATGGTGGGGAGAGAAAGCATCGTGGTCACGCAGCGTTGCTGCGAGGTGTGGGATGGCTGCTCCATCCCGTGCCAGGGGCAGCCGTGAGCCTGGGGGAAGGACTTGGTGCCGGGAGTAGTGGGATGTTTTACAGCGGGAGGGAGGTGCAGCGGTGATGGATGCTGCGGGGCCGCATCCAGCGGGTGCTCTGCAGCGCTCTTTGCAGGGTTTCACAGGTGTTGCTCGTGCTGAGCAAGCTTGCCCCCCGGGCTCCTCGGGGGAGATGGAGCATCACTTGATTTGTCTCGCCAGCCTCTAGTCATCTGGTTACTCATGAAAGGCAAGAACGGGAAGGGGCTTTCATCCGAAATTTGCCCGGGAGTGCCACTGGCACCGTACCCACCCTCCCCGTTGGCTGCAGCCAGCACGTGCGGGCTGCGTGCCTGCTCCCGGCGCGGGGCGTGCAGCCAATCTGCCTTCCGCCTCCCTCCGGTGAAAGGCTCTTTCAGCAGAGAATCTCTTCTTGCGTGTGGCTCACGCTCCAGCCTTTCCAGTTTCACGGGGAGGCTGGTAGGAGGGAGAAGGCATCTCTACGTGTTGATGGAGAGAGAGCTTTCCTACAGCTCTTCTCCCCTCAACCATTCCATAACTACTTTATTAGGCTACAAGCTGAGCGGTCTGCGAGCACCCGTTTCCCCTTGCTTCCTTCTGCAGGTCTGGTGGGATTTGGCCTCTGGTGCTTGTAGGTCTTGCTGTGTTAGGTTGATATCGATGACCTAACCAAGAAACTTCCATTCCAGCAGGTCAAAGGTTTATGCTGAGTGAATAGCTAAAGCTCAACATAAGCTCTTGTTGTGCTGAGATCTTCCATCAGACAGCCCAAAGCAGGGGCAGGATGAGTGACCCCTGACTCCTACATCGCCCCCCCCCCCTTGTATGTGATGAACAGAATGGCCGGTGGCTGCCCAGGATCTTGCAGTGCTGAATGATGGAACCTGGGAATGATGAGACTGGAGCCCAGGGTAGGCAGAGTGTGGCAGTTCAGGTGATGGCGATGGTTATTTTCCTTGTTGATGATGAAGGCCTTAAGGATGCTGCTGTGCAAGGGCTGGGATGCTTTGGTGTGGCTCAGGGTAAGAGTCTATAGGTGAAATCACCGCTCCGTCAAAATCCATACGACTCAACTCTAAAGCCACAGGAGCTGGGACTGTCACCTGGATGAGTTAGCAATGACATTCACATCTTTAATGGCACTGACAAAGCAAGTACTGATGCCAGCAAGTGTCTTCACAGCATTTTCGTTCAGGAAGAGGGCTGGATTTGGTGGTGGTTCCTTCTTTGGTCTCCAGGTGACCTGATCTTGGGTTTGCAGAGGGGTCTGCAGCACTGTGTGTCACCTAGTCCTGCAGTGTGGTGCCTGTCCTCCTGCCTTGGGACCTGAGGGAGGACACTGCTGGAGGAAAGGATGTGGTGTGGCGAAGTCGTAGCAGCTTTTATGGTTTTTTTTTAGTACTGTACTAATACTGCTGCTACACAGCGCCAGAACAAGTACGAATCACTTGAAGCTGCTGTTCACCCGTGTGACGCAAAGGTGACCGGTGGCAGAGCAGCGCTGGGGGGACCCCAGGACAGGCTGTGCTGCACCGGGGGGCCAGCAGCGCTTTTGCCCCTTGCTGTGGCCCCCCTGCCTGCCAGGGGAGGGTTGTGCCCCCCCAGCACCCAGCTGGCCTGGCGGGGGATGCCACTTCCACTTTTTTTCCCACCCGCTCTTGCTTGCACTTTTTTTTCCCACCCGCTCTTGCTTGCACTTTTTTTTTCCACCCGCTCTTGCTTGCACTTTTTTTTTCCACCCGCTCTTGCTTGCACTTTTTTTTTTCCACCCGC
>JADKXX010005339.1:0-21184 GCA_017310255.1 Butorides virescens | reverse complement strand
TTTTTTTTTAGTACTGTACTAATACTGCTGCTACACAGCGCCAGAACAAGTACGAATCACTTGAAGCTGCTGTTCACCCGTGTGACGCAAAGGTGACCGGTGGCAGAGCAGTGCTGGGGGGACCCCAGGACAGGCTGTGCTGCACCGGGGGCCAGCAGCGCTTTTGCCCCTTGCTGTGGCCCCCCCTGCCTGCCAGGGGAGGGTTGTGCCCCCCCAGCACCCAGCTGGCCTGGCGGGGGATGCCACTTCCACTTTTTTTTTTCCACCCGCTCTTGCTTGCACTTTTTTTCCCACCCGCTCTTGCTTGCACTTTTTTTCCCACCCGCTCTTGCTTGCACTTTTTTTTCCCACCCGCTCTTGCTTGCACTTTTTTTTCCACCCGCTCTTGCTTGCACTTTTTTTTTCACCCGCTCTTGCTTGCACTTTTTTGCAGTGGCAGACTCACTTTTTTTTTTTTGCAAAATCCTTGCATTTTCCATGCTTCCGCGAGCCCCGGGCCCTATCTCCCTCGGGAGCCGGGAAAAGCAGGGGGCTGGGAGGGGAAGGGAGAGAGAAAACTCCGTCTTGCGCCAATTCGCGGGGGGGACACCGCTGCTGCGGGGCCAGGGCAGCCCCGCTCCGTTCAAACTTGCCGCGGGGCCGGGCCGGGAGGGGGGGGGGGGGGGCGGGGGGGGGGGGGGGGGCGCTGCTCCGCCCGGCCCTGATTTGCTGCGCGGCTCCGAGATTGACAAACTCTTGCCTTGGGTTTAAAAGAAGGGAAAAAAAAGGGGGGTGGGGGAAAAGAAAGAAAAGTTTTTCGCTGCAGGAGCAGGCAGGGGCCGGGAGTGAGCGCGGCGGAGCCCCCGACAGCCCTCCGCCCGCCCCATGGCTTTATAAAGCGGCTGCTCTCCGGGGGGGGCTGGCGGGGGGGTCTGAGCGGCTTTTCTTCGCTTATAGATATATTTTATTTTTTTCACCCCTTCCCCCCCGAGTTGTCCCGAGCTGGTGCCCCGTTTTTTGTGGACCATGGATACGCACACGCGGTGGAAAAGGCGCAGTTGGATACGGAGCTGGTCGGTCCCCGCTGCCCTGGTGCTGCTGGGTGCCCTGTCCCTCGGCCGGGCAGGTAAGCGCCCCCCCCGAACCCCCCCCCCCAGCCCTGGGACAGCGGGCGGCGACCCCCGGTGCTGCGGGACCCCGGAGCTGTGCGGCTGGGGAGGGTGAGGAGGTGGCTTTTTGGGGGTGGTGGTGGTAGAACTTGCTCAATGCATTCCAGGAAAAAAAAACCCACCCCAAAAACCCCCAACCAAACAAAAAACTCTCCCACCAAACCTCCTTTAGCTGCCCGAGTCGCTGAATGCCATTTGTCAGGGGGCCCGTAAAAGGGGGGAAAAAAAACCTTAAAACAATACTTTATTCGACTTTCTCAGAGCAGAGCTGCCTGTTGCTGGGCTCGTTTTTCTGGAGGAAAAGTCAGGATGTGTTTCTGGCGGCTCTTGTTCTTTCTCTATCTGCCTGCATGTATATGTGAATATATATTTAGTCGACTGGAAACCTCTCACCTTGCGTAGTTCCTCCTCCTTCAGGAGAAGAAACTTTTTGTCCAGAAGTAATCTGTTCTCCCCTCCACGCATCAGATCCCGGCACACAAAAGCTTTGCAGCCGCTTCTGCTCGGGACCCCAAGGCTCCTCTGCCCTCTTTGCCTCACCAGCCCCAATTTGCAGGATTTCTCCCTAAAATTGTGGCTGTTGAGCGTGGCAAGAGGAAGCTCTGAAGCACCAGATGTGCGACCGCGCTAGAGCGCAGCCAGGGAAACCCTGGAATGTCTTTCACGATGGTGCAGGAGTGGGACTAAAACTTTTATTTCACTAAGCGGACGCTTTGGGTTGGAGCGCGGTCCGAGAGCTCTGCTTTCCAAATGTCTGCTTTCCCCGGGTGGGCTGTGAAATACCAGAGCAGGGCTAGATGGAGCCTTACGGATCGGCTGGAAAAGTTTGTCCGTGTGTTTTCAGCGTCTTTCCTGAGTTTGTAGCAGACACTCGGAGGCATGGGTGCTCTGAGGTCTTTTCAGATTGTATTTCGAGTTTCAGATTGTTATTTCGAGCAGCGGTTTGTTGGCGAAGCTGAGTTTGAAATCTGAAAAGTTAAAAGTAGATGGAGTCCTGCAGGGTAACTTGAGAAATCGAGCGAGAAGCGCCCCGAAGAGCTGAGCTGTCTGGGATTCGGCTTTCATGCCTGATTTTTGTGTGCTCTGGGTATTTTTTTTTTCCCTGGGAAGCCCAGGCAGTGGGGTTTGCGGGGCTGTTTGTGTGTTACCAGGACAAATGCGTGTGGGATTCTGCAATCGCGCTGCTATATACAAAGTATTGTAATTTCTAGGTTCTTAAAATGACCTTAAGGAAGAAAAGGTGGGCGTACGAGGAATGCTTTCATTAATGGTTTGCTTGCAAAGTCTGAGCAAGATGGAAAATAAGTTGCTGGTCAATGAATAAAATTCCTTTCTCTGCTGGAAAAGTTAACGGCAGTCGGAGCTACCACAGGAGTTTGTGTTGTGCTGCAAAAGTATCGGACTGTGAGAGCAGTTTTCCAACTGGAAGAGTACTGGAGCGATACCGGCTCACCTTCAGTGCCCCTTTTCTGCAGCCAGCTTGTCAGGCTGCTCTGTATCAGCCAAAATCTGAATTATTACCATCAGAACTATTTCAAAGGATAGATGTCAAAGTTTTCCTCTTTCTTTTTGACTGTGCTGAGGCTTTAATGGTTTCGGAGCATCCTTGGGTGCTTTGCCTCTCGGTGTGCATCCTTCAGACAGCTGCAGCAGCAGACCTCGCTCCTCTTTAAAGTTACCTGGGAACTTTTTTGGGAATTTTTGGGTCCAGCTGTGGGCTGCAGCTCGTGGGAGCTAATGCTGCGGTGGGTGGCTGGAGAGCTTTTGTAGGTCCCATGTGCTGTTCCCAGTAATGACTTGCAGTGAAAGGCTTTGAGTTCTCCTAATGAGCCTCCTAATAGGACATGAAATAATTGGGATGAGGGAGGAGTCAGATTGGGACTGCTGATGGCATTGACTAATGCTCTTTATAGCTCTTTTTTTTAATCTTTCCAAGTTCTCTCCTGGGTTTATTTCAGCTCAGGCTGTTTCTGTTTCAGTTTCGCTTTAGTTGGCTTCTCTGTCTTCTTCAGAAGCAGCAGATCCATCAGGTGGCTCCAAAGAGAGGGGGAAGACACCTTGCAGGGAGGGTTTCCAGAAAAAGAGAGAAATAGCGATGTCAAGGGTGACATGAACCAAACTGCCGCCGAACACTGCCCTTCCAGCTCAGATTTTCCCATATTTTAACAGATGATGTCACCCAAAAATCTAACCCACAGACAAAGTTGGAATCTGTCTCTGCTTTTACAAATCCCTATAAAATTGAATTGGGTTTCTGGGTGAAAATTTTTGGAAGCAGCCGTTTCCTTTAGTGGCGAAGAAAAGTGTAATAAGAATACATGGCATGCCCTTTAAAAGAAATAAAAACGCTGGAAATTATGAAGTATCCTATTACCATCTGTTGCTTCTTTCCTTGGCTCTTCCCCAGTCATCTCGAATGAGCTAAAAAAAATAATAATCTTTATCCAGCCAGTTAGAAGTGTTTTGTTTAATATTTTGCCAATCAAAAGTGTTGATATTGTTTTACAAGAAGAAATATGACTTTATAAGGCTGGAATTGATGGCAGATCTGATTTCCAGTGTAAAACCTGGATTATGCTGTCAATGCATTGCCAGATTGGACCGGGATTTTGTAACTTAAAAGCACCCAGCTGTCGGCCGTGCCCCGTCCAGGGGACACGGTAGGGGTGTTTGGCTGAGGTAATGTATTATTCTTCCATGTAAGCTGGGGTCAGGATGAAAACTCTTTGCTGACCGTTCCCTTCGAGGTGGTTTTTGAAGGCGGCTGCTGCGCTCGCCTCCCCGCGGTGCCGTAGCCGTGCTGGGTGTGGGAGCTGGGTTCAGACTCGTGGTCGAGGAGGCAGTTCTGCTGGCTCCCACCTAATGTTGGTCTGAAGCATCACAGTGTTGCCTGGGCGATAACTTGGGAATTTGGAGAAATCCCTTTTCATCTCTGATCTTTAGGGGTAGCTCTAAGGCAAAAACTTCTGCTGAAGACTTGCTGATTTTTGGCGTACAGAGGGGGACGACAGTGCGGGCTCGCCTGCTGCCGTTCCTAGCTCAGATCTCTCATGCTGGATCCTCGTGTATAGAACCTCCTCTTAAGAGCAAGGGTAATCCAGTAAACAAAACTCAGTGTTATTCCTACTGCTTGCAAAGTCTGCCCTAGAACAAATAGGGAGGGACTGTAAAGGGGATCATAGAATGATAGAATGTTTTGGGTGGGAAGGGACCCCTAGAGGTCCCCCAGCCCAACCCCCCTGCAGGAGCAGGGACACCTTGAACCACATCAGGTTGCTCACAGCCCCGTCCAACCTGGCCTGGAATGGTCCCAGGGATGGGGCCTCCACCCCCTCTGCGCATCCTTATTTTAAATGGGCGCTGTCCCCGCTGTTTACGTTTTGTTGTTGGAAATGGACTTTTCAGGTTTATTTTGTTTTGAAAGGTAGAGCAAATCTGTTGGGTTTTTGTCTCTGATCACCTGCAGTCACACCACGGTATTGGAGGGGTCGTACCAATATCTATCGGAAGCCTTTGGTGTCCGACTGGGTAACGTGGCTCTGGCTCTGATCTCCCACCTCCGTGCCGTGGGAGGGTGATGCAGGGGTGGAGGTGCCAGCCCGGTTTAACTGGGCAAACCCCAGGAGTAGTGCCCAGGAGAAGTTCATCTGAGCGCAGTTTCGCTGTAGGTACCAGCAGCTGCGCTGTACGTGATGTCCAGCGGAACAGTTCTAATGCCAAAGGAGATTTCTCTTTTTCTCAGAGCTCCAACGTGAAAATCTTTGTCCCAGACACCCCTCCTGGCACGCAGATGTCCTGGCGCCCGCAGCAGCACATGCTTGGTTGCTCTTCCTCTAACGCTGAACACGGGCTCTGGTCTGGCCCAGCTGCGCTTTGGTGACTCGGAGTTTCCCTGCCAGCCCTGGTTTCAGGGCATAGGCTTAGAGTGTGCGTTCTCGCAACCCCTTGGAATTACAGATAGAATCTTTAGGATGAGGCAAAGCGTGGCGACAGATGCTGAGAAGCAGAAGGCACTGCCGTGGCATATGCCACTGGTGCAGAGGTATTTGTGGGAAGTGCCATTTATAGATGCCTTTTAAGGTAAGCTGAGTTTTGTCTGGACTTCAGAAATAAATCTGTGGGAGTACTTTCCAGGAACCTGCTCTTCAGCTGGAGGGTTTTTTTTTTATTTCTGTAGCAGTAAAGCAAATTGGCAGCTCTCTAACAATTACTTTTCCTACTTTTTGTCTCATGCCCTTGATGCTTTGACCTCCTGCTCCCTGCGCTCTCCCTCTCCCCATGCTGGCTGGATGCTGGGGCCGTATGGTGGTGCTGCCCTTCCCGAAGGATGCGGAGGATGGATGCCAGTCACTCTGAACATGAAAGCCTCATGCTTGGAAAAACTGTGTGGAGGAATACTGCTGTGAATGCTTCCACGCAGGCAGATGGAGGGTTAGGGGCTTCGTGGCCCAGCAAACCTACAAGGGGCAAGGAAGGGAAGGGGGGGGACAGGCCAGCTGGCCCCTGGGGAGGTAGTGTTATGTTTAAAAAAAAAAAAGTGCTCGAATGAGGTGTCACCATGGTGATTCATGGTTTTGCTATTTATGTGTTTGCATGGTTGCCTGTGGATATGTCTGGAGAATGGTGGGACCTGGGAGGAGCAGGGGGCTGAGCCCCCTGGGTTGTTGGGCAGCAGCAAGCGCTGCAGGTGCAGAGATGGGTCCAGGACCTTGTCCCAGTAAAGGGTGCAGGAGGGGGCTGCTCAGCCTCAAAGGACTTCTGAAGGGTCGGGCTAGGAGCCTCTCTGGCCTGCTGGTCAGCACTGGCGTTGGGTAGTAAGGACCAGGCTGCGTACGCCGTGGTTCAGGGTGGAGGTGCCCCGGTCTGGAGTGATTTGGGAAGAGCGATTCCCTTTGGAGCTCGTGCTTTGCTCTCCCGTGAAGACTAGACTTTGGAAGTCTAGCAGCCCCTGAGACGGGGGAAATCCCTGCTGCATTCCAAGGACACGTTTGGCACTTTGTCACCTATGTGCCTGCTCGCCTGGCTTGCTGAGCAGGAGTCCTGTCCTCAGGATGCGGCTATTGCTCTACAAAATGAATTATTTTTCAGGGAAAGGTTTAAAACATTATTTGGGTTCTGTTGAGAACATGATTATAACTTTTCGATAGCTAGGTTTTGGTAAATGGAAATGGCTATTTAAAATGAGAGAATTGTCTGGGAAATAACCCAGGAATGAGCCACAAAACACACCTCAGGCTTTTTTCATGTGGAGAATGACTTCTTCCACTCTCCATTCCGTGCTTTTATCCAGTGTAGACTTCTACTCATCACATATTTAGGAAAGCCCTGACTCTGCTGCAGGTCTGGGATACTGCTACTGTTGAGGATATTTTGGGAATGCTGAGGCCTCAAACAGTCATCTGCTGGAATCGGGTCAAACTTAAGATCTGCAGGATTTGTCCCACAGTAACAGTGTCACCACAGAGGCATCTGCACACATGAGTTACGCTGCCTCTGGAGTTCAGTTTGATAATCTCTGCTGGCTTCCCTGCCCTATCTGTGGACATCCTTGACTTTCAGCTCCTTTTTAGTATGGAGTGCAACCATCTGTCTCGGATATACAGCAGGTTGGTTTGATACAAGCAGTAGGACCTGGTACTGGCATCGTGCTGGGAGATGCTGTCCCCATGAAGGGGGTTCCCCCTTGGACTGGCTGGTGTGGTGGGGAGCCCCAAGGAAGGGCTGATGTGACCAAGCTCTGGTTCTGCTGAGATGTGGAGGCTTCTCTGTGCTTGGTTATGTTCTTCTGGGTCAGGACTGCTCAGTGCCCTTTTTGGCTCTTACTTTAATTTGGGTTTCTCTCCAGTTGGGAGCCCTTTGGAGTGCAGCCATTGTACAGAGCTATCAGGAACAGCAGTCTGAAGGTGTTGGTAGGTTTTGATTCCCTGCTCATGGCATGGCAGCTTTCTGGAGTGGTTTTGGGAGACTTTTTGGAAGGGAAACCCTTCCAGGTGGATGCTGTCTTGTGCTTTCAGGAGAAGGCAGGCAGCCTCACATCTGTATTGGGAAAGCTCTGTTGCAGGAGTTTGGCTGTCCCCCTTTGGCTGAGCACCAGCAAAGCACAGCAGGGACCCAAGCTTGCAGCTTCATCGTTTGGCTGTGGGTGCAAATCCTTAACCAAGGCAAGCAGAAGGCAATCTTCAAACCCTTAAGTTTTTTTTTTTTTCCCCTGCCTCCTGGTGCTGCCTGTTCCCTACTTCTGTCTTCAGCTGATGTTAATGTAGGCAGTGCCTTCCCCTCCTTTACCCTCCTGGCTTGCTTGAGAGAGGTTCCTGGGACTCTTCTCCAGTTCCAGCCTGACCTTGCTGTATATCAAAGTTTTTATTCTTACTGGAGTTTGTGATAGGTACAGAGTTTGCAAGCTGGCAGTTTTTCTTAAAAATAAAATAAACCTTTGTGTGAAACAAAGAAAAACCCAGTATGGGAAGAATGAGCAAAACCAGAAAAAAAAAGTTGGGACATGAAAGAATGGAAAAATATTGTTAAAATCTAATGTTATATGGAAAAAACTTAGGTTGGCAACATGGTATAATTAGCCACTGGGTTACTGTTGGCGAGTTTCAAGGCTCTTGAAATGAAGCCTAGCACTGGGTGAACAGTCCAAATGATGCTGTGGTTTCTCTGTGGATGTGTCTGGAAAATCTTTAGAACTAAAATAAATAAATGAAGGAGCGCCACAAAAGGCATTCTTGAGGTTGGTTGCTCTGAGTCTGGGCTCTCTTTCTCTCCAGAAGCCAACAAGATTCTTAGCATCATCTGGAAGCTTTCACAAAGTTGAGACACTTTTTTGAAACTAGGAAAATGGTATTAATGCATTTACAGTGCCAGAGTTGTCCTTCAAGATCGTATAAGAAGTTGGAGAGAAAAAGGATAATTTGGGGATTGAATGAATGGGATGGGGTTGAAGGAGTGGCGTGAGCTGCATCTGTGCTGGTTCCTAACCCCTGCTGCAGGCTTCTCCTTAGGCAAGTCCCTGTGTTTCCCATGCCCTGGGGCCTGATCCTGTCTCCCTGCAGGGAACCTGGCATTTTGGTGTTGCTGTAACACAAATTTAATGCCAGCAAGGTGTGTGAAGTGTTCCCAGAGTCTCTTTTCATCTCTATGCCTCAGGTTATGTTAGTGGTTGTGGTCTAGGAGTTTTTTGCTCTAAAAATGCTTTTCCTCTTTGGGATGGTGTTTCCCTGTCTAGCAACACTAGTGCCTCAAAAGCAAATCCAGAAGGGTGTTTGGATTTTGTCTGTAGATTTGGACAGACTTCTTGCAGATTATATGATGGGGTACAGTACGGACAACCGTGCTGTTGCATTGACTACTCTTGGAACGCTTTGAAGCATTAGATCCATAAATGAAAGCCAAAGCAGGCAGAGGATCTTGGGCAGCCACACACATGCTTCAGTTTACTGGGGAGGGGGAAAAAAAAAACACCTATGGAAGGTGGAGGGATGCGAATGGAAGTGGGGTGCTGGATCCTGAAGCTGGCTATCCTTGCGGGGTTTTGCATGCTAAGCCTGTGCTGGGGGCAAGAACGGAGGTTGGGTGAGCCCATGTCAGTCTGTCTGCCTTTCAGCTGGCTTTGGGGTGGTGATGTTCAGCTGTTTTGCTGATCTAAGGAAGTAATTCCAGTGTATTTTGTGGCAGAGTGCTCTGCCACAGGCTGTGGGCTAAGAGCACTCATCCCGATGGGTTTGGGTTGGGATCCTGAGAAGCCTCCTGTGCCTGATGCTATATTCCTCGTGGTGCTCAGCCCCGCTCCTCTAGATTCACTGGAGAAAGATTTTGAAGGGCAAACCTTAGTCCTGTGCTCAAGGACAGCTTTTCCTTGGTCTGAACAGCATCTGGGTGTCACCCAAAGGAGCTAGGCACCCTGTTTGCCTTATGAGGGATGGGGGTGCATAGTTGGGGGACCTCTTGTCCTCCTTGGGATGCTGCAGCCTGCTGAAGACCCAGATGATCTGCCTAGCTTAAATGCAGCTAGATCTTACTGCTAGCTTGGGATGACCCCGTGTGCCATCCCTGCCTGCATCAAGCTGTGCATCTGCAGCCAGGGAGACGCTAATTCTTTCAGAGTAAATAAAGCAATAAGTTTTTTCCTGGCTCAGCTTTTAAGCAAACCATTTAAAGGCCTCTTCTTCTCTTGCCTTTCTGCACTTCATTGCTATAGCTTGCAAAGGACGGGGGAGTTTGCAGCTCTGCTGGAAATGCTCTCAGAAACGATGGGGGGGGGGAACTTCTTGGGAGGAGAGGACGCTAAGGGGTCTGGAGTCCCTGCTTGAAGGGACTGTCAGGCAGTTTTAGTGGCCAGATTTAGAATTTCATTTGCTTGTCAGCTGGAGTTTCTATTTTTTGAGCGGGGATATACAGGGAAGAGCTGTGCCTTGGCTGAGCTCGTGTATCCTCACGGAGAGCCTCGCTGGCCTCTGCTGTTCCTCCCTCCACCCCCTTTTTTGTTTCCAAGACAATACTTAAGTAAGAATTCATTGCAGCCGAATTCCTGGAGATGACACTGCCAGTTTCCCAGGATCTCTTGTACTCCCGCGGCATTTTACACGGTGATTTTTTTTTTGGTGCCGCTCATTCAGCTGCACCCCTCAAACATGAATTAAGCGGTGGGTTCGTGTGGTCTTTGAGGGGGCTCACCCTAGATGTGCTGGAAGGGGAGATGTACTCTGTGTGCTCCTGTCTTCTGCAGGGTAGAGATTTGGTCTGAGGGCTGCAGTTCACCAGCTGAATAATGAATGCATTGTTTGTATGCCCTTATTTCCAGCTCGCACCATTAAAAGCGAATAGAAAGGTCAAGGAGATGAGTCACTGTGAATACAAGTGTCAATTCTGCTCAGGAGAAATGGAAAAAAAGGAGCTTCCAAGCAAGGTGTTTCAGCCGGTGCCAAGCAGCTCTGTTTCACTGTACTTTGAGGGAGTTACGAGAGTAAAATCTCAGCTGAGATCTGCTGGAGTGTTCCAGCATCTAAAAGTCAGCGAGGGGCTGGAGCTGGGGTTTGGCAGTTGTGGTTGCCAGGGGCTCCAAAGCAGCTGCTGGTGCAGGCTGTGTGCAGAAAATGGGGGTGATGCTCTGGAAGCCTTGGGCTCATTGCTGCTGCTTTTGCAAAATGAACAGCCGGGGCTTGTAGGGTTAAGAGCTCTTGTTGTTGGCTTCCATGTATACCCAGTGGTACCCAGAAAAGGCCTTCTCCAACTCAATGTGGAGACTCCCAACGCTTGGTCAGGCCGCTTCCCAGTGCCTAAAGCAAGAGCAGTCGCGTTGTGAGGGTGCTGTCGTGGGACAGTGCTGTCTCTTGAAATGCTGCTGAGAAAAATGCGTGCCCCTTGAGCAACGGGTCCCAGCTGGGCTCCTGCGCCATCCTGGGGGAAGGAGCCGTGGGGTGGTGGGATGGGGAGCCTGGGGGGTGTCGGGGGGGGGGAAGGAGCCACAGGGTGGTGGGATGTGGAGCTTGCGGGGTGCCTGGAGGAGAGAAGGAGCCACAGGGTGGTGGGATGTGGAGCTTGCAGGGTGCCTGGAGGGGGGAAGGAGCCGTGGGGTGGTGGGATGGGGAGCTTGCAGGGTGTCTGGAGGAGGGAAGGAGCCGTGGGGTAGTGGGATGGGGAGCCCGCGGGGTGCCTGGAGGTGAGCATGAGCACATCCCCTGCCCCAGCCCTGGTAAATGCCCAGTTGTAAATTAAGCTTATTTTTAATTTCCTTCCCGAAAGCATCATTCGGCAAGCCCCAGGCAGCTGGGTAACCACACTGGCAGCGTGTTCAAAATAGGAATGTGGCTCGTGGGCTGCACGTGGGGAAGGGGGAGCGGTGAGCTGTGATGGGTTAATGCCAAGTGGGTGGGATAGGATGGGGACTTGGCCAGAATTTTCCTTTAATTGATACTGCTGGGGCAATTTCAATAAAACAGCAGTGGTGGCCAGGAGGCCAGAAAACAGAAGCCAGTTCAGAAGTTGTTAATCCTCCTTTTAATGGGGTAGAGTTTCTTTGAGCCATGAGCTCCTGTACCTATGGGTTTCCCTTTTCACATGGCTGAAACCCCCTCCTTTGGGGTTATCAGCATTTTGGCTAATTGCTTTTCACTGTCCTGGAAAGGAACCATCCCCAGGGCATTTGAGATGATGGTGTGCTGTTGCAGACACCCCTGCACGTTGTCTAGGACTGCTTTGGTATTTTGGCAGAATATGAATCCTGAGAGACAGTACATAGAAATATTTACATTTTTGGTTTCTAGCCATTGGATTATTCTGTTCTGAAGTCATTCCTCCAGTGTAAAACAGATATTCCACCAGAAAATAACTAAAGTTTTAGCATCTTGATTTATCTTCCCTTATTGAAATAAATCTTCAGCAGAAAACTGAGCCGACTATTTCTTCTTGCCCACCTAATGCAAGATCATTTCCATAATCAACTTTCAAATGAATTTGCCAGTATAGCTTTGATCCGAGGTGGCTGAAAATTTCAACACACATTCCATTTGATATCAAATGACTGGGAACCAGGCCTCATTTGCTAATGATGCAATAGCACGATGCTCGCTAAGGCCGTAGCAGGGCAGGAGCTGATGGCTCGTGGCTAATGTGCACGGGAGGGCTGTGCCGGCTTGGTGCGGTGAAGCGTCGGGTCTGTAACTCTTGTGTTGGTATTGCATGGAAGTTAAAATATTTCTGTGGATAGAAGGGGTGGCTGGAAGGTGTGTTTGGCTGCTGATGCTGCTTCTGGCACCGTGAGATGTGTGGGACCAGCAGAGCTGCTCGGTGTGGGCTGGTGGGAGCCAGCGCCCAGGAGAAGCCAGGCTGGACCTGCCCCTGGGAGGGCTTCCCCTGGAAGATGCGAGTCTGTCCATCCCCCACATACAGCATCTGTTCCCCGACCGTGGGCTGCTCAGTGTCTCATCTTGGAAAGCTGTCGATTCCTTGAAGGATAAGGACTGCTTGCCTGGAGCCCCGGCGGCTGCAGATGCTTTTCTCGAGGAGGCCGATGTTGTTTTTCTCTTGATCCCGTTGGGTATTCTGCTTTTTGTAACAGGGAGGGCAGATCACTAAGAATCCCCTCATGGTCTCTGTGCTCCAGAAGCGATGCGAGGGCGGGAGGAGGAAGCGGCTTTCATCCTGGTGGCTGCCTTTGGCACACGCTGGCAAGCCCTCGCGTAGGAAAACTGCTAGGAATGTTCTCTCGCAAGGGTTTGCAGGGAGCGGGAGAAGCGTATTATCACGTCTTGTACACTTGGGGAGAAAGTCCCTTGCTCTGCCTCTCTCAGAGGTTTAAATTAAAACAATCTGTCTTTCTGCAACTGTTGGATCCTTTCCCTGCTGACCTCAGGAGCTGGGACTGGGAGGAGCAGCAAACAGACCCCAGTGCTTATAACTGGCTCTGGCTTTTTTTTTTAAGCTTTAGTCCCGATTCCCTGCAGGATGCAAACCAGAAAAAAAAAAAAAACACAATAAGGGCCATATCTGCTCTGGAAACATCAATTTTTCCCAGTGCTCTGTAATTAAAGAGCTATATCAGGAAGCAGCAAAGCCTCTCCGTGCTGGAGGCTGCTGTATTGAAAGGCTGGGTGTAGAAAAGGCTTCTGCTGGGTGAAGTCCTCTGCTGTGTGTCTCCGTCTTTTGCTTTTCCAGCCACAGACAGATTCCCACAGCAGGGTCTGGCTGCGATGCTCCCTGTGAGCGGAGCTGGGAACTGAGTGCCGGGCAGGATCAGCCCTTTATTCCTTAAATGGGGAAGCGCAGCCGAGCAGCGGGGCAGGCAGCGGTGCCCGAGGGTGCTGGAGGCGGCGCTTTGCGCCCACCCCACCGCGGTCCCTGCTTAGGGGATTCCTCTGCACCGAGGGGAAAGTCATGCCTGTGCGTGGGCCAGGAGTTTTGCGCTGACCCTTCGGCGTTTACACCGAGTTTTGTCTTGGCCCAGGGCCCCATGGCTGGGCAGAGACAGGATTTTTATTTTTTTTTTGCTGCTTGGCTGCGAGTCCGGCTCTTGCAGCGCTGCAGGAGTCGGTCCCTGTGGAACTGCAGGGGATGCAGGGCTGGGACCTGACTGCCCTTGACCTTGGGAATGGAGGCAGTGAAGGACCACAGCATCATCAGGCCTAAATCACAGACCCACCCTTCATCTCTTCTCTACCGCTGCTTTTGACTTGCTGCTTTCATTGACCGCAGGCCTGCATTTTTTTGGCAGTTTATGGAGCATTCACAGTGCTTGTTGGGATTCAGCCTAGGAAAATGCAATGTGATTTCTCGTGGCAATGGGGAATAGGCTTGGATAACACCAAGCTGATTAAGATTTTTTCCTATGAAATATGAACCAGAACCAAAACTGGAGCTGTTTTGGGTGTGGAAATGTCTGTAAAGAACTTTGGGTTCCTCGTTTGAAGGTACTTAAGAATTCACACCAATAAACTTAAGAGATGCTCTGAAATGTTCAGAGTCAGAACATCAGTTAAAGATGTTCTGCACATTTAGAGTAACGGAGTCACCCAGCATGCTTCCCTCCCTGCAGCTCCCTTCTCCAAAGCCTTGGCCAGACAAGCCGGGGCCCTCCTTGCCCTGGGGACGCTCATCCCAAATAACGAACAGCCGCGCTGCTAAAATGAGCACGATTCCTGCAAGCCTGGAAATAGCTGAGCCTCTGCTGCTGGAGCAGAGCTGGCCAATTTGTGGCCTGGGACTAAGCTTTTTATGGACAAAGCTGAAACATCTGCTTTTGGGGGAGTGGAATCTGCCACATCTTTGCTTTAGCTCATGTGGCCTCTAAGGAACCTGGGTGGGATTTGGGGCCCCGTGTACCTGCCCCTGTTGTGACTTGTGGGGTCAAGTTGATTATTTTTTCTGACGGTGGCAAAATGCCCAGCCTCAGAGTGTCTTATAGGAAATTTTAGTCAATGGAAAGGCTCAAAAGAGATGTGGGAGGTGAGGGGGGAGCTTCTATGAAACTGAAATGAGTTCTTATACTGAGGAATGAAAGCTGCAGATGTGCCCCAAGAATGCATTTGGGGGAACAGACCCGTTTTGGCATTTTTCTTTACGTTTTAGTGAGCAATAAAGGATAGCAGAGGGGGTGTTGATGCAGGCAGGTATGTCATGCCTGTGTAATGTCAGTTGACACAGGATTAAATAAGGCATGTGGAAAATTCTTCTAAGGAGCAGAGTCTAGTGAGAAATAATCATCAGAGGACTTGGGAGGTGAAATAACCTGCTCTAGACAAGCCACAGCCCTCATCTGTGCCCCTGGAAACCCGCCAAGCCACGGATCAGCAGTTTGGACGTGGCATACTTGGTGGGGCTGAGGCTTGCCGGGCTGAGAGCATCCTGCGGCGCTGAGTGCAGCTCTGCGTTACTGTGCTCGGAAGCGTTTTGCCATGTACAAAGCATCCCAGAGTGAGCAGAGGAAGGGGTGGATGTGGGGCAGGAGCTGCTCTGCAAGACAAGATGTTGGACCCTCCCAGAGAGGAGACACCAGAGGAGCTGATGCTCCACCAAGGGTTGGGTGTGATGAGCAGACGCTTTTTTCCTTTGTACCGAGGCTGCAGTAGGATTCTCCTAGATGTTTGAGGAAATGATAGAGTTGAACCCAATGGCAAGAGTTGCAGGGCTGGAGTGAGGAGGACTTGCACTGTAGCTCCAGCCTCGGTGGGAAGGCTTTTCATACAGGCTGGTTGGTCCTGGTCAGTGCTAAACTCGTTTCATGCCACTGACCTCAGCAACGCTTAAACTGGTTTTATGGCTGCTTTGAATTGATGTGGTGGTAATTTGACCAATAATGCTCTGGTTTTAATATGAAATTATTTTATTCTATTATCCCTGTATGTAGTGATGGACTTGCAAGTGGAACTTCTCTGCGTGTGTGCCCTTTGACAGGAATGGGCAGGAGGAGCCAGGATGGCACTGGAAAAGGGCAGAGTCCTTCCTAAACTCTCATGGGCTTGAGTCTTGCTCGTAGCTGATGTATTTCCTAGGATGTCTGCCTTAGTGTCAAAGGGAATGTCTCCTCCCTTCTCCTTGCTCTGGAAAAGGTATCTCAGCATGTTAATGAAGGGAAGAGGAACAGACTGTAAGCGATCTCTTTGCACTTTTGTAAGGACAAAATTTGTTTTCCTGTGGCTATGAAAAGTCTGTCTCCCCTTTGAGTAATAAATGAGGGCATATGAAATGTAGAGAGATTACTTTTAAGCTGTTGTGTATACCCTAGTACAAAGTTCATCATATATTGCTTATTTTAGTGATGGAGAGAATATCAAGCATGCTCCATGTATAAATCAGTCTTCTCAAAATATACTGATAACTCTTGGCATTTGCCTTGTCTCCAGTTTCCCAAATATTTTCTTACCTCATTTGGCTGCTTCCACTACTCAACATGCCTTTTGCTCATCTGTATGATGAGTGGTGCTCGGCTGCCGCACTTGTCTGCATGGATTGATGCCTTGATGTGTCATTTACCTTCTCTCACTATATGTAAAAATACCAAACATTACTTATACACATTCACGAGTGGATGCACAAATGATTGGAAGTGTCAGCATTGCACTTTTCCAGATGGTGGAAGCATGTTCCTTACTTCATTTATTTCAAATGTCAAACTCAATGAAATTAATTGCTACCAGACTTGAACTGAAGTGACGCAGTGATTCTCGTCTCCGTTTCACCACTGCGGGGTGAAGCTCGCACGCTCCATCGCGGGAACGGCCTTCGGGAGTTGAAATGCAATCACGAAACTAGGACTCCCAAGCAATGTAAAGGTCTGGATTTGCAGCAGGATAAACCAGTCTTTATTTGGTTTCATGGGGAAAGCTGGGTTTGGTCTTGGGGGGGGGGGGGGGGGGGGGGGGGGAATGTCTCCTGGGGGGAAAAACAGCTTGGTGAGTGAAAGACTGACTTTGTCTTGGGTTTATTCTCTGCTGGGCATGGCACGAATGCAGTGGCTTGCCTGGGAAGTGCCTGGCTGTTGCCCTGCTTGTGATTGCGGTGCTGGTACCCTGGTGCTTGTCCTGGCATCT
Organism: Butorides virescens; assembly: GCA_017310255.1. Taxonomy (NCBI): domain Eukaryota; kingdom Metazoa; phylum Chordata; class Aves; order Pelecaniformes; family Ardeidae; genus Butorides; species Butorides virescens. Next base: position 5,010 of record JADKXX010005339.1, on the reverse strand, counting down.
CCCATTGCATTCCAGTGAGCTCTGGATCTACCCTTAATCTTTTGCCTCTCTATTTATCTGCAAGAGGATGCTGTTGGGTTCATTTGTGCTATGCCTTCATAAGTTCTCAGGCTCTTCAAGGACTCAGGTTGGGCAGGGTTGTATAGAGAAGTTGCTCTGGTCAGGTGCTGGCAAAGCTCCAGGGATGGATGCTGGATTTGGGTGCTCCAGTTAGGGCAACGAAGGACTGAATTTCAGCTTAACAGCTCTCTGAATGAAAGCTCTGAGCTCTTGGCATTTTTGGAAACTGGGATGGGTGAGTCTCGAGACAGTCCTGTTGAAATCAAAGCAATAGCAGAAAATGCAGCTCTTGGTTGCTCTTGTGTTTTATTCCTGCTGTTTCTGGTTCTGGGAACTGTGCGGAGCTCTGGGGAGTTGCTCGGCATTTCGTGCAGCCCCTGGGTCAGGGGCAGAGCTGAAAGGCTTCATCCAGAGCCTTGGAAACAATAAATGTGCATGGAGTATCCAGGGCTTGGTTTCCACCCCGCATCTTGCCTCGTATATGGAGAGAGCGTGTTCTTGTAAGGGCTTTTCTAGGTAATTCCTTCTAAGAATCCTTTGCATTTCTCAGACAACTTTGAGCTTTTCAGAAGATCCCTTGCAGCAGTTCTGTTAAGCGGATCACCAGGTTTGCCATTTACCTTGGGGAAATAGCTGATATTAGAGAATTTCTAACTGTGCCTAATTTAGGATTCCCCCATTTTCAACCTGCTGGTCCCGGTGCTTCTTGGGCTGTTATCTGGGCCTGATATTCCCTCCCTCAGTGGCTGCTTCTTCCAGTGTCTCTCCCAATGCTATTTGTGAGCCCTCCCTTCCCTACCATACCCAGAAAAATAACCAGCCCTGGCTCCTTTGCCCTCTATTGTTTTGTTCCTTTGTGCTAAGTACAGTAATGCCTCTGAGCCACCCCGGGGCTCCCGCGTTCCCATGCGTCCCCAGCCCCCTCACAAAGGGACGCTTTTCTCCCCGCCTTCTGGGTCTTGGGGCTCTGCAAATACACGCCAGCGACCCCTGGCTCTGTATGAAAATAGCCCCTGCCTTTTTGTAGCTGTCACTTATTTTTGTTCCTTTAATTAGACTTGATCCTGCTTGTATTTTTTTTTTCCCTTTGACCCTCCTTTTATACCGCAGTAAGTTTCTGAAAATTTTTTCAGCTCCCTTTCTACCTGTGCATACCCAGCCTTGCTGGCTCACACAAGCCTTCTCTCTTTGGATTAAGTTGGAAGGAACTTTAATTGCACAGCTCCAAACTTTCCCAAATATTTCCTGCTCGTGTGGTGTAAGGCTCCCCTGGGATGGGACTGCACACCCGTAGTTCAGCTTATCCTTCCATCTGCTTTTGCCTAAAGCTGGCAGGCTATTTGTGTGCCTCCCTCAAATACTTGCCTCTGTGGGTATTTTAATGCTGCTGTCATCATTGAATTTGACATATTCTTGCTCAGTGGCATCTTCATTCATCCTGGCTGGCTGCTTTTCAAGGATCGTGGCCAAACAAAGGCCCCGAGAGCTTCTCTTGTGCCGACTGTCGTACGCTGAGACCGCGGTTTCCATACGTGGAGGGGAAGGATCTTTCCCCATGATGGATTTCAGCAGAGTGATGCTGATTTACCACCCAGCAGATCCTGGTGTGGTGTATCCCGGTTATATGTGCAGCTCAGCTGTTTTTCCCACCTCATCAATATCTCATTAATCAAAATCCCTCTTCTGCTGCTGATCAAAGCCCTGGCCTTTGCACAGGCACAGACTTCTTTGGGAAAACTTTTCCAGCTTGGTTTTCAGCGGCCGCCCTGGAGCGTGGGCTGGAGCAGCATCCCTCACCACCTGCCCGCCTGCCTTGTCCCCAGCCTCCTGCTGGTCTGCTCCACCAGTGGCTTTGGAACATCTCTGCAGATCCAGCTTCATCCCCTGCCAGAGTTACTGACTCTTCCTCCTTCTGCCTTCGACTCCTCAGCTGTCTGGGCCCCTGCCTGGAGTTGGTACCCACGGTGGCCGCTGCCAGACGGCGCGGATGAGATGTAGCCTGGCAATATTTCCAAATGCATCTCTGGGAGCCAGCTGTCCCTCCAGAGCATCCTTGTAAATCCCTTTGCTCTGCGAAGGGTTCTTTCATCCCGGTGCCTTTGCCTGGATGGTGTTTCTATTTGTTTCTGAGTGCAGAAGTGTTCTTGACAGAGGAGATCAGTGTTGTATGCTGTGCAACCGTGATGCTTTCAGAAGTAAAAAAAAAAAAAAAACAAAAACAAAAAAAACCCACAAAAAACCAAACCAAAACAAAAACCAAATCCCAACCAAGCAGAAATAAATCAAAACAAAACCCCAAACCAAGCCACTTTGAGATGCTGTACGATTTCCCCAGGAGAAAGAACCAGAGAGCGAGTTTGCCGCAGACAGCTCGGTGGCTGTGCAGATCTAAAGCCCTGAGAGGGATCTCTTCCCCCTGCCCTTTGCAGAAATGTGAGGAGGAACACGGGAGATGAGAGCAGTTTTAACTGCAGGGATGGAAGTGCTGGTTCTGCTCACAGCTCTGCTGGCGTGGGACAAACCCAGGGAACAGAGGATGGAGCTGGGATGGGAGGGTTGAGCGTTGCAGTGGTGAGAAGTGGTTTCCAGTGCAATTTGCTCTGAAAAGCAGGTGTGTTTATGGCCAAGCCTTGATGGATGAAATGGAAAGAAGCAAACAAATAAAAATTCCCCGCCTGGCTCTGGGTGCCTGGGAGTTGCTGGGGTGGCTGGGGCTGTGTGTGGGCAAGCAGATTCCTGCCCTGCCAGCTCGTCTGCTCAAAACTGCCTGGGGGCTTGTTAAAAACTGTTAAAGGGCAATAGGGCAGGTTAGTCGCCATCCTTGGAGGATGACCAACATGTCCTGCTGAGCGGCAGATTCTCGTGCATCTGCTTGGGGAGAAGGTTACGGTGCATTTGGGACTGGAGAGCAATGGCAGGGGAAAAAGAAATCCAGTTTAAGGCTTATAAAGCACATGCTTAATTAACATTTAATGTCCAACATAAGAGATTAAGGGGAAGTTTATTGGTTGGTCAAGTCAGTATGGCCTAATGTTCAGAGCTGCAGATTTCTTCATCTCTCGCTGACTCCTGTGACCTTGCTCAAGGCCGTTTGTATTGCGATCCTGCAGATGGTAAAGGAAGAAAATAAATTTAACAAGAAATGTTGTGACCCTTTAAAACAAATAAAAGGGGGTAACGTCGAGGTAAATGTCTTGTGCTACTGAGAGAACAGTTTGAGAAGTGGTTAACGTGTTAGGGTATTGATCTCTGTGCTGTTCTTTACTCATCTGGACCTGCTGCGTCTCTGCACCCCTTGGAGGGGTGAGAAGAACGCGGGCTCTGCTTGTGCTGGAGTTGAGATGTGGGTAGAGTACACATCAATACCAATCTACATTTAGTTTAGCTGTGCTGGATTGATCATTTGAAGCCAAATGGCTTTCAGGGGCTGCAGAGCTTAGCACAGGAGCTGAGCATCTCGCCCTTGGAGCTTGGGGCCCTGACTTTGCTGCTGGAGGTGCCCGAGGTTGCTGTGTTAGATCTTGCTTGGGTGTCTCTATAGGCTGTGATTGCATTTCTCAACATCATGTAAATGAATGCTTGTTGTGCTGTGGTGTCTTATACAAATTTATTTTTTGATTACCCGTCTCTTAGGGACAGATCCTGCCAGCCTTATCACCTCAGTTGCCGGCTGGGGTTGAACCATGATACCTTAAGTAAATTGCCACTGAACATATTGGGAGTGTTTGAAAGCAGAGTAAAATATTATTCCTCAGCGGGAATAGGGCTGGGAAGAATTATGTGGGGAGCAGACGGCTGTGCTAGGCTTCTGCAGGAAACCTCAGCTCTGCTAAGCAGTTTTATTTACAAAGCTGCAATTTAGTTGTTTCCCTTTAGAGAATTCAGTTGTCTGATGGAAAACTGGTTCTTTGGTGTTAGCAAAAATCAAAACAAAATTAACTCCCCCCACAGCTTTTAGTGGCCAGTATATCAAGGTGTTGCTCTTCTGCACTTCACTGGCTTTAGGTGGGGTATATCCATGTAGTTGTCTGTGTTCTGAGTTTCCAGGGCAAATTGATTTGAGAAGTATTTGTTCCTCGATAAAATTTTGAATTCCTTTCCAAATTTGGCACCCTCTTAGGCTGGGGGACATCAGGAGAGCAGCCCTGCAGTGAAATTAATCTTTCAGCATCTCTTTAATCTATTTTCAGGTTTTGGTCTGAAATGTGAGGACGAGCCTGTATTTGGGATTAAAATTGCATTTCAGTACTGCTGGCAGCAAGACTCAATTTTCTGCTGCTTTGATCTTTCTTTAAAGCAGCACCAAAACTTTGCTTCATATTTGCTGTTGTACCTGACCCCTAGTAGAGCTCTGAAATGGCTCAGATCTGGATGAATCATCAGCTTCTACACCCCGAGTCCCCATGGGTTGTCTTTATTGTTTATACTGCTAATTCCCCAAAATCTGTGCTCTTGGGTTTAAGGCGCTATGTGAATGATGATCTGAAGTTCACTGGCAACCCGGGAGGGAGAAACCTGCATTGAATGGGGATAATATCTTGCTGGGCTTCCCTCTCCTGCCTGCTGACCATGACTGCAAAGGCAGAGAAAATAAAACGTGGTGGGAATTGCTGTGAAGGTGCAGAGGGTGGGCTGGGTTCCTCCGCAGAAGCGTGACACAGACGTTAATCCCGCTGTGATTCCCTTTGCCAAGAGCATGCACGTGCCGCCTTGATGTTGTCCTATTTGTTTGGTGCTTTATTTATTTTTCCTGCTTGGCAATGAGAATTTGCCCAGCTGCCTGTTGGGAGCAGGCAATGGTGGTGGGAAGGGCTCAGCACCCTGCTGCTGCCAGGCGCTGGCTGTCTTTGCCTGTGGTGGTGCTCACCCTGCAGCAGTGCCAAGCACCTCATCTGTCTGCCAAGGCCCTTTTTTTCTGTGGCACCTGAGGGCCCTTTTTTTCTGTGGCAC
>JADKXX010005338.1:0-40487 GCA_017310255.1 Butorides virescens | reverse complement strand
TTTTTTTCTGTGGCACCTGAGGGCCCTTTTTTTCTGTGGCACCTGAGTGAGTTGCTTGCAGTTAAGAAGCCAGAAGTAGCATTTCCTGAAAGCACTTGATTCTACGTGTACTGGGATATGAAAAGCATCATTACAGTCTGCAAATATAACAGGCCTGGCTGATCAAAGTTGTGACTGAGCACTTCAAACCTCCCAGTATGATGAAGAGGTCATGCCATGAACCAGTTCCAGGCAAAGGGAAAATAAGCTTGAGACTGGAATTGACCTCTCCCAGATGCTGAGGCAAAGCAAGGGGGTTTTTTGAGGTTTTTTGCTTACAACCTGAGAAAAGATGTCCTGGAGATAGAGCTACTGAAATACAAAGCCCTTTTCTTACCAACAGAAATAAATGCAGCAGGGTCACCGTGCCAGCTGAATATTGCATAAGGAAATCTTCAGTTGCTTCCACTCATTAGCTGGAAAGTAATCAGTTAAAGGAAAACATTTTCATATATTTTTATGGGTGCTTTGGGACTGGTTCGTGGGAAGGTTACCCAGTATTTATTATCTACCTTTTTACTAGGAGGGAGCACTAATTGCTTTCTTGCTTGAGTTAATTGGGCTTGCAGAAAGTCAAGTTCTTGCAAATGCAAATGCAGAGGGTCACCTTTCCATCGGGCTGCCCAAGAATGTCTTGCACAAAGACTTGTTTGAGCTGGGTCTCAGTGCTGCCTCCTTGTTGTGAAGGTAGAAGCTTCCAAAGACAGCATTTGCTGGATTTGAGGTCTTTCTTCTCTTTCACATCTGTCCTGGGGGTGGAAAGATCAATAGGAGGGGTGAGAAATTTTTCTTACTGTTCTGGCTTAGCTTTATGGCCCCGGATAGCTTTATTTCTATTCTCTCTCAGCCATGCTCTGATGGATTGTCTTGCTTTCAGTAACTTGAATCCCAGCTCAAAAGGCCTCAGGAGCACAATAAAACTGAGGAAAGAGAAGGAAAAAGATATTCAGCAAGTGATTACATACTTCAGCCATCCATTGCTAGATATCAGCTAGGGGCACGATGTGGTGGCAGGTGGAGGTGAGATGGACAGTCAAACCTCTGAGCTACATGTGTGGTTTTGGGACATGCCCTGGAGCAAGCCTGGTTGCTGGTCCCTCCCTGCATGCTGTGGGCAGGTCTGTGATGGGAATATTGTGCCTTCTCGTTTCCTTTCTGACAAAGTTTGGCAAAGTTGAAAGGGATTTTAAGAAAAAAATTGTCACCTAAAGTGTTGTCAAGCCCTGGAAGCGGCTGCCCAGGGAAGGGGTCAAGTCCCCATCCCTGGAGGTATTTAAAAGAAGGGTAGATGAGGTGCTTAGGGACAGGGTTTGGTGGTGGGATGGCAGGGTTAGGGGAACGGTTGGGCTTGGTGAGCTTAAAGGGCTTTTCCAACCTAAACGATTCTGTGATATGGGAAACAGCAGCCAGAGCAGCGGTGGAGCTCAGAGTTTGGGCTTGTGGGGACTCACTGAAACAAGCCAGCAGGGGAAGGGCCTTTCCAGAGGCTCAGGAGCACGAAGGGATTTAGATGCTGAACTATTTGCTCAGATTGGTGAATTTGAGAGCTGAGTGCCTGAGCCAGGCCACAGGAAAAAGGGGCCATGTGGAGAAGTCCTGAAGGACCTGGTTTGGGGCCATTTACAGCTATTGCATAAAGCACAGCCAGAAAAATGCCCAGGAGGAAGAGCACCCTGGCAGGAGATGGGGTGCAGACCAGCAGATGCATTGCTCTTGTAGCTTGTGCTCTGCTGTTACCAACTCTCCTGCCTCTGCTGTGCTCCCTGTTGATGCCAGGTCCCTGGAGGAGCTGGAGGTGGTGTCACCATTTTGGTTCCTTTCCAGTAGTGGGAAGAGGCAACTTTAATAACAGGATCGATGAGAGGAGCCTGAGTGTGCAGGGAGCCCCAGGGATCTCCAGTGGTGTGATCTGGAAGCGTGCGCAGAAAGGTCTTCCAGCAGATCTCTTGGTTGTTTCTTACTGCAAGCCAGGAGTGGTTTTTCTTATCTTCTATTTCATCAGCATACTTGAAACCTCACCTTAAAACTGGCTCGTGCACAATTTAATTCTCAGTAAAGACCACCATAAGTACCCTGGCATACATTTATCTCTATCTTAGCCACATGGTATGCTACAGAAGGACTTCAAACTTGAGGTCCGCTTGGGATAGTCTGCATGCATTTGGGGAAAGGCCAGCCCCAAAAGCTGGTATGGAAAGCAGAGAAGCACAGAAATGACTGGTCCAGCATCACAGCATGGTGTTAGAGCTGAGAGTGCCAGGCGTTTCTGCCAGGACACCTCTTACCCTTTGCCCATCAATTTTCCATTTCCCCAGCACACAGCCAGCCAGAGGCAGCCGCTGTCCCCTTGCTTCTTCAGGGAGATGGTCCCGATCCCGACAGCCCCCTCCTGACCCCCCCGGGCGAGCCCGAGGGCAGTGACAGCTCTGGTGCTGCCCAGCACTTGTCAGTGCTGCTGGGAGAACCTGCAGTGATTGTATTTTTATTTTTTTTATAACTGTCATTGGCCTCTAATTAGATGGTTGATGCCAAAGTAATAATAGTAAAAGGTTCCTTATTTAAAACAAACCCATGTGAATAATTATGTAAATATTTGTCTGGGCTAGTGTTAGTTTGAGTCCTGGGAAAGCTTTTTGGATGGGTTATCTTGGACATTTCTTGTTAGCTTTTATAGTAGCATATTTCAATTCAGATGCTATCTTTGGGTTTGAATTCTCCTTCATGTATAATGGAAGACCTGAGATGACATTTTGGCTGTTAAGTGCAGCAGATATTTCCAAGAACAGTCAATGTACAAATCGCACTGTAACCAGTTTAATAGAAAATATCTGAAGGGGGGGGGGGAATGATCATGCAGCTGTGACCCAAATTTTCTAAAACCAGTTCTTGTCCCTGTGTGACTTGGCTGCTGCCATGAAACACCGTAGTGGCAGCTGTGGGTTTTGAGCAGATAAAGCCATGACCTTATAGATATGGGTACATGATGAACAAAAATCCACCATCTCCTTGAAATCAGCTCCTGAAACGGTAGTGAGAGATGGTTTCTGATGGTGGCTTTGCCTCTGGGAGGGTTTGTCTCCCATCACAGGTAGGAGGGGGCTGGTGGTGGCTAATTAGCTCCTATTTGGCTCCTGATGGCTATTGGTAATGGAGATACTGCCCTGAGTGTAGGGGGGGGGTTAATGGGTTGGCTTTCTCCCCTAATGACCGAGGGTCAGAGATCACAAAGGTCGGTCAAGGCTGAACAGGAGCTTCTTGATAGTGCCCTAATGCCAATTGATGGGCTCAGTTAATGGTAATGAGCCCCCTCCTGCCATTTGGTGCTGCCTGGACCAAGGGGCTGTGGGTGGCTGGGGAGGAAGCCTCTGCTCCTAAGGCAAAACCTCAGGATCTGCCACTTCTTAATTTGGGCAGTAGGGAAATACACCCTGTACTCGTCCTTTATTTATAATGGGACTGGGAATCGGAAAGGAATGGGAGTGTTGTATTTGGATGAGCCTCTTCTGCGTGTTTGGACATCAGCAGATTATATATTATTCTAGCTGGTCCATAAAAAACCTCAATTGACCTAAAGTAGAATAATGTTCATTCCCTGCTGATGTTAACAAAGAAATCCATTCAAACACCTAACTGGGAATAAGATCTGCTGAATAAATATGGATTAGAATTGAGAGAGCCATTAGGAACTATAACTGAGGTGGTGGATTTCCCCCTGCTTGCAGACTTCCCTTGAGGGCATCAGAGCTCTTTGGGTTTGTGGTGTTTCCTGAGAACTGATGAAACTCGTGGCTGTGGCTGGTTAATTCAGGCCTGCATCTTCCTCCTGCTCTTCTTGCCTTGAAAGCAGCAGCACCTCCTGTGTTGTGCAGGTGAGGGCTACATAAACTCGCAAAGGCACTAAAGCTCCTGAGAAAATTTTGGAAAATGAGGTTCAGAAATACTTTTCATGAAGTCAAGCAGATATGAATTTGAAATTTGTCTTCTACATTTTTGAGGAAAATCAGATATATTTATAAAATAAATGCTAAGAGTTCATTGATTTAAACATCTGAAAGAGTTGGCTTTACATTTCTTGCCCTGTGTTAAAATATTCAAGTATACAATAGTGCTGGAAATAATTCAGCTTTCTCAAAATCATCCAATGAAATATTTAAAAAGTACTTGATGCTTGGTCCCATTAACTTTATGGACAACTACAAACCTCACAGTGCATGAAAATGGGTCCTTAGCTCCTAAATGATGTATTCTGGAAGCATCCCAGCCGGGTACGTGTGTGCTGTTGGGGGGTGGTGCCCTGCAGTCAACTCCCCCGTGGTTTTGTTCCCTGGCGAGTGGCTGGTGCGATGTGCCAACCCTGCCATGCCGACTGCCAACCTGATGGTAGCTGTGGTGTTTACCATGATGGAAATGATTGTAATTATGCAGGTGTTTGTGTTTGTTTAATTAAGCTTGTGGTTGGGCAATCCACTTGCAGCACCACAACAGAAGTGAAAGGGCTGGGCATGGCTATAGGAAGGCTGTAGGGAGGGCTTTATTCCAGAATGGCTGATGTTCCCCCAAAGCTTGTCCATTTTGGCTGCTCTTTCCAGATTGTATGGGTCTAGCTGGTAGAAGACTCTGCCTGTCCCTCTTGTCCCTTGTGTCCTTGACCCATAGCATCTCCAGCGTGGCTGCTGGGCAGCCTGCCCTAATGATCTCCCATTTTCCCTGAGCACCACTGGAAGATGCCGAGAGGGAACGTAACCCTTTGTGCTGTGCTTGTGAGCGTGGTCCTGTTTCCCTTGGCACAGGCTTCCATTTACAAAGTGACCTGATGAGCTCTTTTTTTATTTTTCCCCCCTAACTATGAAGTGTGAAGAAGAGATGTGGCTCTGGGCATCCGATATGGATGTAGGCTGCTTTATGCACATCCTGGTGTGTTCAGCTGTGCTTCCAGCTGCTAGCATGGGGGGGTGAGGAGGAGGAGAAGCCCTGACCATGGCTATTTCTGTTCCCAAACTGTCCTGACATGTATGTAGGCCACCGGGTGCTTGTAAGCATCCAGTATAGATGGATGAGCCATAGGGCTTCCTGGGTGTAGGGTATGACTTTATATCTGTATGGGATGGCTCCAGCCTGCCTGATGCAATTCCTGTCCCATGTCTGAGTGCTCAGTGATGCAACGAGATGGCCACCCACATAAAATGGCCCAGAGGGCTGCAAAGTATTGATTTTGCAGGAAAACCCCAGTTCAGCTGTTTGAATTTTTTTCCTCTCTTGGAAGGTTTGGGAGGTTGTGAGAGATGTCATGTGGAGGGGGCCACTGCCTTGATCCGTGTCTCCCTGGTTTCATCAAAGGGTGATGCCCTTCTTGTTCTTGATTCAGTGCCAAGTAGCTTTGGATACCAACAGGAGGAAGGAAGGTGCCCTCCGTGATGTGCTGCAGCAGGCTGGAGCAGATGGTGGCCCTGGCACCGCACTGCAGCCGGCTGCGGCAGTGGCTGAGGGAGGATGCTCGCGCTTGCTCTGACAAAGGGACGGTTATGTCAGGTCTTCGTGTGTCATTGCCCCTTGTCTGGGAGATGAGCACGCCTGCTTCCTTTTTTTCCTTGCAGGAATAACTATTCCGCACCCCATTAAAACTGGTTGCAAACCTCCTCTTGACTTTAACGTGCTGCGAGATCAGGTCCTAATTAAATATCGCAAAGAGCATTAAGTGGCTGATCATTACAAAGTACTTTGAAAATGCAAATGCTGTCCAAGTGCCAGATTGCTGGAAACACACGGCACTCCTTAAAGCAAAGGCAAGTGGTTGAACTTTGCTTTTTCCCCTTCAAATGCACCAGCCTGAGAGCCACGGGAGCCCTGGGTTGGCTGCAGCTGGCTCAGGTGCCAGCCCAGTGAAACTGGGAAGGGCAGTGGACAACCAGTGAGGCCCAGCCAGGAAATAACAACCACTTCTAGAAGCAGCAAATAACGTTTTGCTTAAACTGTCACCACCCTGAGCGGAACCTGTAGCGTGGCGGGGTTGCCTTGGCTGTGCAACGTGGTGACAGTGGAGCGTGACTGGGAGGTCCCCGAGTGATGCTGAGCTGTCCCTGCTCTGCGCACATGGTCCTGGGCTCAAACTGGGAGCTCTGCCTCGTGTCGGGAGGGCTCGGTGTGGAAGGCGCTGGCTGTGGGCATCGAGTCCTCCCTGTCCCCAGGCTGGGCCGTGCGGTCAGATGTCGGATGTGGTCAGAATTCTAGGATTCTATGTCTGCAGAGATCTGGTTCCTCATCGCCTCCTGAAGGCAAACACGAGGTGCCAATAGGCAGAGAGGGGACAATTCTCACTTTGGAGGTTTTTCCCCTACGTCTCAACCTGGAAACCCCCCGATGCTGTGTCTGCAGAGCTGCTTTCCAAAAGGCTGTGCCAAGGGTTTGCTCGGGAAGAGTGACAGACTCCTTGGATGCAATTTCCATCTCTTGCTGGTACATCTCTATGTGCTGCCTTGGGGCTGAGGCAATCCAGGGGCCTTGCAAGGATTTTAAAGGGGGATTTTTGAGTAAAGGAACCAGAGACTTGGGGTGGGAGGGAAGGAGAGGAGAGTCCCTGTTCTTTTGCCCATAACTTGCATCCCTTTACCGGCTGGCTTTCAGAAACTGCTCCTACAACTGAGCTCTCTTTAAGACCTCTCAGTTAATGATTCAGAAGATGGAGTCGTGCTCTGTCTCAGTTTCCTTTTGCAGATCTGCTGAGCGTGTGAATTTGCAGTTTTAATAACTTGAGAAGTTTTAGACTCCATTCACCCTTAGTTTTTCTTTAAAGGGCAAGACTCCTGCCAGAATCAAACTTCTGCTGGAAAACTTCCCGCAATGTCACAGCGACCTAGAAATACTCGATCCCAACCGGTGGGGGAATCGGAAAGCCCCCCCCTGGATCCCGTCTGGCCGGCTGGGAGCAGTGGGGGCCGTGGGCAGGGTGGTATGCGAGGCATCCCCGCTGCAGCCCGGGCGGGTGAGCAGAGGCAAGGACGGCGACTGCGAAGCTGGTGATTCACTTAATTCCTTTGACCCCGCTGTCAGGACGGGGCCCGTAAAAGCTCCTCGGACACTGAACAGTCGCGCTGAGCGCTGACGTGGGCTGGGGGTTTGGCAGGGCTCGGCTTGGGCTCTGCCTTAAAAGGCTGCGTGCTTTTTCTCTCAAGTGGATGGGATGGTTTGCTTCAGCGGGGAGGGGGTGGAAGGGAGAAGCCGTGCAGTGGTCCCCTTCTTGGGGACAACCGGTGAAACCCAGCGCAGATCCTGTTGGCAGCCTCCCCGGTCTGTGCAGGGATGGATGAGCAGGGAAAGGGATGGTGTGCCTTGGCTTGGCACCCTCAGACTTGCCCTGCTGGGGACCCCACCACCCCCTTTTCCCTGTGCTCTGGATTTTGTTCATCGCCTTTTCCCAGGATTTGTGGGAATGGGGGGGTCAGCAGCTCCTTGAAAGGGGCAGATGCCCCTCCTTTGGGCTCTGCGTGCAGCGCCCGATGACGGATGGGTCACTTGGCTGCTCCCTGTCTCCCACGCTGGTACGGGGCAGGAATCGCCCCGGCCAGAGCTGCTCCGATATCAGAAGCTCTCATCCCCCTGACCCTTCAGCACCCTTTCTCCTCTGCTGAGCAATCCCTGTCCTCATGGAGCCAGCCCTGTACCTTTTTTTTTTTTCCCCTGCCAAGGGACAATCTGATAATCCTCAGTTCATTCAAATAAATGGGATATTTGCTGCTCTTGAATGGGGCTGGGATTCCTCCCAAAGTCCTAAATGCTTCCCTGTTTGCTGCGCGTTGTGTCTTTAAGTTTTGCATGGCATTTGCAGCAGAGATTTTTCTTTTTTTTTTTTTTTTTGCGTGGTTTAATTATATTCTGTGGAGGAAAGGGCTGTTCTTAGCTTGCTGTTAGCTGCTACCACCGCTGCTTTGTTACAAACCCAAACGATTGATTATTTAAAAAAAAAAAGATTTACACTCAAAGGAACAAAGATTATTTGATTCTTTGAATTTAATGTAGTCTTGCAGAGCTGCTCCAGTATCAGTTCTGGGTTTCTTTCTTTCCCTTTTGGCATTATGCAGACGATCTTTCGAATCTGACTCTGCATAATAGGTTCCTTTGTTCACAGTTGGGACTATTTGGGCCTTTGGAAAAAAAAAAAACCCACCCCACCACCATAAGGGGATGACATGAGTCATTGGTGAAATATTCGGCTATCTAGAGCAATGTGAGTTGACACAGCTCTGTTGCAGCTAGGGGAAGGAGCTGATGTGCACCAGATGAGCATCTGACCCCTTTTAGAGCTGGCCTTTTTTTTTTTTTTTTGCTGTATTATGCCCCTTCCTAGGGAACAAACTTCTGTATCTTCAATCCTGCAGTTCAGCTTCCTCAATTCTCCTCTTTAAAATGCCTTTCCTCTTTGTCCAAATATATCACTTTGTTTTACTGGGCTGCTGGGATGCTGAAGAATTCGTGGGGCTGTATTAAGTCCATCCAAAGGATGCCTGAGCAATGGCAACGGGAGCTTTATTTTCTTATTTTTGTCTATATTTTGTCTTAGCCTTGGTCATCTTGCTTTAGCCAGTTATCCAAGGGCTGCAGTGGTGAAAAGCGTTTAGATAAGGAAGAGAAATTGTTGAAATCCCACGGGTGTGACCTGGAGGCTCCAGGCTCCATAGAAATACATCTCTAAGTGAAGCAGCTTCCAGTTCTCATCTGTGTTTGGCTTTCTCTTGTGGATCTCTGCACAGGAGCATTTACCCCTTGGCATTTAATCCCTAGACTAAGCCAAGATGTCCATGTCCACCTCCCGGCAGCTGCCTGTGGAGTGAGAAGAAGCCCGAGCCTGGTGCATCCTGCTCCCTGCCTCGCTGCTGGTCTGCCTTTGGTCCTCCAAAGGGAATAATTGAGTGTTTATTTAGCGCTAAGAATAAACTATCTTGGAAAAGTATTTAAAGAATAAATGTGCTGCTGGGTCACAGCTGGCTCCTCCTGTCCCCAGCCCCTGCCGTGCTGCTGTGCCAGTGCAGCCTGCTCCGACCTCTTGCAGCTCAGGGGAAAACACCTTTTTTTCCTCAAAAACATGCAACAGCCTCCCCTCCATCTCTTCCCAGGAATGGATTTTTGCTGCATGTTCAGGCAGCCCTGCAGAATCTTCCTTTCCCATTTGGGAAGGGAATGCAGCGAGGCAGGGTGGTGGTGCCCCGCCTGCCTGTGCAGGATGCATTGATATGAACTGGGGTTGGACTGGGTGACCTCTAGGGGTTCCTTCCAACCCCAAACATTCTATGATTCTATGAAGATACGGCAATAACTTCACACTTGTCATCTGAGTACCTGAAAGCATTTTACACCATTATGTCTGGTGTAACCCCCTCAACACACATGTTGGTGGTTTTCTGGCTTAAAAGTGTTAAAGATGAGAGATGGAGATGTTAGAGTAGGTTCTCGGATGGCATAAAGTGGACCTTCCATTAAAGTTGGGAGTTCTGGACCCACCTTCCCTGCTGAGCTACCTGGCACTAAGGGGCTTGGCCAAGGCTGTGCAGGGGATATGGCAGCCCGGCCGGGAGCAGGAGCCAGCCTGGATGCCATCAGCAATCTGTGCCCAAGAGCAACACGGCCGTTCAAACCACTCAGTTAATTGTGGGCAGGTTAATTGCAGCGCATCTCTTAGCTTTTTCTGGTAAAACTCTTCTTTCCACCTTTCTGTGGGGCTTGAGGTGCTTTTCAAGGAAACGCTACTCTTGAAATAATCCTTATTCATGTTATTTACTGTCGTTACTTGCTGTGGGGTAAGATGGCAAGTTTGGTTTGTATCGCTTGTTCGTACAGGGAGGCTTTGCTTCCCAGTCAACCTGCTTCACTGGTGCTATGACGCTTGGATACGAATACCCAGACTGGTGGGTTACGTGTCGACTGATGAGAAAGTTGCAGAGGGCACCTGGAACGAGCTGAGGCCATAAACATTTACTCATTCTTCACCTTATGGCCTCAAATCTTCGGTAATAATTGCACATTGGCTATAGCATGACTAAGCGCTGCGTCAGGCAGTCCCGAAGGTCTTTGGATGCCCTTTAGCTGTTACGAAACCGAACGCAGAAGAATTGGTTCTGCACTGTTACAGCATGGTGACCTCTTCTCCAGACACCCAAATGTCTCGGTTATTACGTTAATAAAACAGCGGATCAGCTGCGCACGATAAAAGTGCGCCTTGGGATGCTGACGGGGAATTTTTTTCCCCTTTGCAGGGTGCTACAAGGCAAAAAGTCGGAGAAAGGGGAGACTCTTGATTCCAGGAATGCGTTCCGTGAAGATGCTGAAGGTGTGCTTGATGTGGTCAGATAAAGCCGAATAAGCTACAGATGCACCTTAAGATGGCAGTGGTAGTTAGCGAAAGGGGAAGGCTCTGACCTCCTAAGCCCAATTTTGGACACAGCTGTATTACAGCTGCTGTGCGGCTGCTTTTTGCCTTGCGGGCAGCGTGCCGCCCTGGGCGGTGCTATAGCGCTGCGTGTGTGATTTTGGTTGATTAAACTGCTCTGCTAAAATCTCTTCAGTGTCTGGTCCATGGAGATCTTTGGGGACCTCCTGGCCATTGCAGCGGGATGAGCAAAAGGTAGCTGGAAAAGCAAATCTGTTTCCAGCAATGCACCAAATACCTTGCATCCTCTGCTGGAAAATGCATAGAGGTCTGTTTGGAGGAGGAGGAGGTAGATCTGGGTGCTACCTCATTTGGAGCATGCAAACCACGGCGGGTACGGCTCTTGTCGCGACGAGGATGCTGGCCTGAGCGGGGGAGCTGTTTTCGTGGTGGCTGGTGCACGGTCTTTCCAGGCCCTCGGAGGAAGGAACGGGCTGAGCACGGCGTGGGAGCTCGTCTGCTGCTCTCATTACTGCAAATGTTCTCAACGGGTTGGCTTTGATCTTGGGGGATGTCAAGCCAGAGCCTTTCACAAGCAATCAAATGAACGCAACAGAGCCACGAAGAGCTGGGGTAGGTTTTCCAGATGTGCTCGCCGGCGTACAGAAACAGCATTTCTGCTCCTTCCAGTCCCGTGCAGCGTACCCAGCTCCGGGGCACCTGGCACCACGGGCTGGGGGGCGGCTTGGAGATGCTGGGTGGCCTTCAAATCCTCGTTATCTCTTGGCCAACGTGCGCTCTTAAGTTTGCAGTTAAGACAGAGCGTCGCAGCATCGCCAGCTTGCTGGGATTTGTATGCGATACCAAGTGGGGGGTTTCTTGCGTTCTTTTTCTGAAAGTTTCTGTTCCTGGAGCCAAGCAATTGGCTTCACTTTAAATAAATAAATGAAAATATTTTTAAGTGATAGCTGGAAAAAGTTGAAGATCCCTCTGAAGAACCAGGAGGCAACTTTCAGAACAGATATATGCAATTTCTTGTGCGTAACTGGGCTTTTAATAAGAGATTTATAAACCAGACTGTATGTAGTTGGGAAAATATATATATTTAAACTTCCTAACTTAGTGGAACCCAGATTGTACGCTGTTTGAACGCTTGGCTTTGCCCTTTGGCCAGCGTGTGTTGGTGCTGCTCGGTTCACCCCGACGGGCTGTGTTGGGAGAGTGGCCGCTTCCGAATGCCGTGGGGTAAGGCAGGGAGGGGATGGAGAACGCCCGGCACCGCAAGGCTGTGATCGCTTCAGCTTCCAACTCTGTGACAAGTTTAAATATTGTGGATTTCCTTGGGGATAAGGATTTAATTAAAGACCTTGAGAATTGTTTTCAAGGATTGTTATTTGTAATTTGGTAATTTTTTCAGACGCCGGAAACGCGGATACCCACAAGTAACATAAGCGACTTATGTATCCTAACGCTTGGTAAAGTGCTTTGGGGCCCGTTCAAGTGCTTTGCTTCAGGTGTTAAAAATGATTGTTACAGGCATAAATATGGCTTAGATGAATGACTTCTGGCTAATGCTGTATGTGCTGGGATTTGGGATTTCCAGCATGGTCTACAGAAGCTGCAGGTCCCTCTTGCACTGGATTTCAGTAGCACTCTTTCCATTAGGTTCTTGGGGTTGGGTTTTTTTTTCTAGAGGGGAATAATGTCTTATTTTCCTGGCTTTAAGAAGATTAAGCCAGGGAACTGGTGGTGTGTGCCCTCTCCGGGCTGACAGCCGTCGGCCCTCACAGGGGGAAAGCAAGGACAGCATAGCTTCCCCTGGTGAGAGCAAAAGGAAAGGCCTTGGCCAGGGAAGATAAAATTAGGGAGGATCTGGGCTTGCTATGGAGTTTGGAGAAACCAAACTGTTTAACCTTTGCGTAATGGCTGTGTGGTAGATGGTGCGTGGAAAAAGTCTTTAACTGACCTTCGCCGTGGTCGCTAGACAAGGGCTGGTTGTTCCCCTGTCTGCTCTCACACGAGCAAGTGTAATGGCATTTAACAAAAATCCTTGTTTATTATTGCACATGTCCTGAAGGATCAACAGGGCTTAAGACCTCTTTTCCTCTTAAAATCTGATTTAAAGAACAATCCGGGAAAGGGAAGGTGAGGCTGAACAACCCAGTCCTGTTGGGAATGGGGTTTGCCCGCAGGTGGGGGGGTGTTCGGGGTGCTCTAATGTTCGCCTTTGGATGTCAGTGATGCTCTGAGTTCCCTGGGGATGTTTCTGCTCCTGTATCCCGCAGCTGGGTCCGAGCAGGGGGGTTTGGCTGTGGCTGGGGGCAGCAGGCACGGCCACACCGACCCCGTTTGGGCTGCAGCCTGTGCCCAGCCCCAACCAGGGAGCTTGTTTCAATGAACGCTGCTTGATTTACTTTAATATTGATGTGTAAGAAGGAAAAAGCAGCTACTGGCCACTGCTGAGGGGGGGAGAGTTATGCACTTAATACTGTCTTAATATTTCTGTTCTAGGTTTTAACAGGTAATTAAGTAATCAAGAATAAGATTAGCACAGAAAGATTGGTCTTGTGGTTAAAGCCTTGGTCAGGCGTGGAGGAATTAAGGATTTAATTCTTCCTTTTGCTACCGTTGGTTCATCAGCGAGTGGTTCATCTCTGCTCTGTTAAATTGGGAGGGAATATTCCTTTTTGGTCTTGTTTGAGGGCTTTACATGCTGCTGGGTGCAGGCTACTGGGGCAGCCTCTGGTCTGATTTTGGGCTCATTTTGGCTATTTGGCGTTGCCTCTGTGTACTGGGGATATTGCCACCCTCCTCTGGGGCGGCAGGGTCCGAGCTGGCAGTCTCTTTGGGGAGCCCCGTGCATCTCGAGTGGAAGAATGATCCTGTGTGCAATGCTGCATAGTGATGTTATTCATAAAATAGCAAGTAGAAAAAAAAAGCTTTCATAAAGCAACGGCTAATTCAGTTCTCGGATGAAGGCCAAGCCTAGTGCAAGCTTGTAAGAAATACCCTGCTAGGCCTGGTTTTGGTCAGTCTGGTCTCTGTCTTTCCGTGCACGATGCTGTCCTAGCACCTAACCGGAGATTGCTGAGTTTAGATTTGGCTGAAAAGTCGTGGGAAAATAAATAAACTGATTAGCTGGCTGGGAGTAAGAGCTGCTCCTGTGTGAAGCTCATCTTTCTGAAAAGAGCTGGAGACTTTCATGCTGCTGAAGTCCTACTCAACCGGATGCTCTTGGCCATGAGGTGCAACAGGAGTGGTCTGCAGGGCTTCAGCTGCCTCCCCACCTCCCCTTTGCTTTCCAGGAGCAAGCAGAGGAGAGGTGCTCGTGCCCATCCGTGAACAGGGGTTCTTTCCTCTCTTCCTGGTCACCTGTGTGCTTTGCAGTTTGTTTGTGCAGTAGCCAGGCTGTTATTTTACTTCAATATCTGGCTTTGACCTAATCCATCACGGTTCTGGGGGCATAGAGGATTTTCCTTCTAAATAAAGATGAATTGCGTGTTGTGTTTGGAGGCTTGCAGCAGCGCGGGGAGGCCAGCAGATGCTCGAACCATCCCGTACAAACGAGAAGGGCTGTGCCGGGCCCTGGCGATGGCCAGGGGATGCTGTAGCGAGGTGGGGGTCGGCCTCTTCTCCATGGTAATGGATGATAGGACGAGGGGGGAATGGTTTGAAGTTGTGCCAGGGCAGGGTTAGGCTAGACATTAGGAAAAACTTCTTCACCAAAAGGGTTGTCAAGTTCTGGAATGGGCTGCCCAGAGAGGTGGTCGAGTCCCCATCCCTGGGGGTATTTAAAAAAAGGGCAGATGAGGTGCTGAGGGACAGGGCTTAGTGGTGGGATGGCAGGGTTAGGTTAACGGTTGGACTCGATGACCTTAAAGGGCTTTTCCAACCAAAGTGATTCTATGCTCAGGGGGCTCCGAGCAGGGGTTGAGCCCCCTGCCTGCTCACCACCGGTCGCTTCTGGAGGGGGTCCAGCTCTGCCGAACGCCCCTCGCCTTGCTATAACGGCTGCAGGAGCTTCTGGCAAGCAGTTGCCCTACGGCTTGCAAGTGGTGTCATTCTGTTAATGTATAGAGCTGGCAAAATCTTCTGTTTTCATGTTGTGCTTCCTCCCTCTATATGTGCTGCATGGTTTTAGCTATAGGATCATGACAATGAGCAGCACTGAACTCATCCAGCACCGTACGCTTCTTTCCTACGGGGTGACCACGTCTGGCTGGAGCGTGGGCCAGGGCTCTCTTGCCAAAGGAGATGTCCACACGTTTTTTTTGTCGCGACAGCAACTGGCCTTGATGGCGATGGATTCTTCTACAAATGTTTCTGCTCCTGCAAACCCTTCAGCCCCAGTGTGGCTGCTCTCCGCGGGATGGTTTGTGTGCAGCGCTTTGAGTGAGGCTCAAATCCCCCGCGCCCGGCGTGGGGACCCGGCTGATGTCAGGAGTCTGGAATTCGCATCCCCTCCCCCTTGCCTTTGCCTTTTTCCCCTCTTCTCCCTAAATAAATGTTGGAGGCAGCTGGGAAGCTGGCTGATCTGAATCTCTCGGAGCACAGGGAGGTAACTGGAAGCAGAGCTGGAGTTGTGTAATTTTAGTTGCTTCAACGCAGCTTGGGTTCTGTGTGTGTGTGCGGATATTTCCATGTGAAATAAAACATGGTTAAAGGCAGTGGGAAGATCTAAGTGGCAAGGACAGCTTAGACAAATGTGTGTCATCCATACGCTAACGAGAATAAGAGAGATGAGGAGATGTTCCAGCTGTGTGCTGCTGGGGCCAGGCTCTCAGCTGGGTTACGATCTGCAGCGCTGGCTCGGATTTGCCATATGTTTGCAATCGCTCGTTGAGGGCCCAGCTTCTCAGGATTGTGGAAACTTTTAATAACTGTCTAACAATCTATGTGAATTTTCCATGTAAATATTAGGCTGATCTTGGTAACCGCAACTTCTTATATTGTAAAAGATCTGTTCCTGCCCTTTCTCTCCATTGCTGTGTTACGGTGTTGGGTGCTGATGTGCCCGCCGTAGCCCTTTCCCATGGATGCAGCCAGTTGCATATGGCACATCCCTTGCAAATCCTCTCCCTCGCTTTCTTCTCTGGTCTTCCTCATAATATGCTTGATCCCAACATGAGGCCAATTTTCATTTTTTTTTTTTTTTCCCCTTTTGATATCCCCCCCCCCCCCCCGTATTATTTTCCTGCCTTTGGGGAAATCTGTCCTCTTTTTTGCCGTAGCAGTGATGCCATGCACCTTCCTGAAGGCAGTTGGGCTGTCTGTGGTCATTCTGCAAGCTGGCAATAAGCTTTGCACCCTCGGCGAGGTGAGATCCTGATGGAAGCGGGGGCAGCCAGCCCAGGGGGTCTGTCGTGGGTGTCACTGCACGCATCAGACTGTCTAATGCGTGGCTGTCCTTGAGGATCTGACTGATATCACTCTTCAGGGAAAATAATAGATCAAGTGTCAAAAGAATACAGCTGTGATATATTGTCCAGGCAAGGTTAAATGAAGCTGTTGTGCAGACGTTGGCTTTGGGCACTGCTAGCGGTTTGCTGAGTTGGGTGGTTCATCTTTCTGACAGCACTCTGCTCCCAGTATCAACTCAAAACTCAAACTAATTTAAGTGTTTAAAGTCGGATCTGGTTATTCCACTTTTGGAGATGCCATCTCTCCTGACACGAGCGAGATCAGTTAATGAGATGTATCCCTTGCATTACTTAATCAACGCGCTAAAGACCTGAGCATCTGGAGGTGACCCAGCCCCGACTTTGCTGGGTGTGGGACAAGGGCTCTCCATTAACGAGTTCAATGTCTGCAGCAGCGAACGCCTCCATCAGGATCCGAGCCTAATGGGATGTGATTGAGAAGGGCTGTTGAGGAAAGGAGCCTTTTGCTTCATGTCACTAGTCAAAATGACCATGCTTTGAGGCAGCCCCTGGGACTGCCTGTCCAGAGGAGGGGGACGTGCTTAGGGACAGGGTTTAGTGGTGGGATGGCAGTGTTAGGGTAACAGTTGGACTTGATGATCTTAAAGGTCCTTTCCAACCTGGTTCTATGATTCTAGGGGGACAGGGGCGATGGATGGGGCACCGGGGTGGCCGTGCCATGCCCTGTGGCAGCCTGCTCCTGGCCAGGATGGAGGTGCCATCTCCGTAGCCTGCCTTGAATTCCCAGCTGAAGGGACAGACTGCATGATGAGGCCACAGAAACCAGAACAAGCTTTTTGCCAAGCTGGGGAATAACTGGATTTTATCTCTTCTGGGCAGTGTGCATGTTGGCCAGTCCAGCTGAACCCTCGTATGCACTGGTGGTTGTGCAGAAATCCCAGTGTGTTGTGGTGGGGAAAGAAGGGGAATTGGTTGATGGGACTTGCTGGGGCTGAGTTACAGGGGGAATTTGGCCTCCTGCAGGGGAGTTGTGCTGTGTCCCTGCCCCATGCCTTCACCCCCGTTAGACCGTGCTGTGCCCAAACCTCCCAGGGTCCGGGTGAGCCTGCGGGCAGCACGAACGACCCGTGAGCACCAGAGCACCATGCTGGGGTGCTGCTCTGCCCTACCTTGTGTACACCCCAAGGCATGGCTGTGGGTTTACCCGTTGTTCCAGCTGGCATGAATTTACACGTGGTTGTTTTGCATGGTGTGTGGAACCCTTTGGGAAGCTTGCTCAGGTATTTGCTTCAAAACAACTTTTTGGATCAACCAACTTAAGAAAAAAAAGCATGGAAATGTTTGTATCGGCGTGATGGTGACTTCTTGATTTAAAGCCTTGCTCTCAGGTCGTGAATTTCCTGACTAATGCTTAGTCTTCAAGATGGGCTTGAATGATGGAGATTGGGTGAAGACATCCAGAAAATATAACTACTACAGTTAATAAGATCGTGTATTGTCCCTTCTGCCCTCGTGCAGACAACTGATCAGCCGTGCCTCTGTGCTGAATTAGCGTCTCTGACCGGCAGCACAGCGTCCTAGCTTTGAAGCTGGTATTAACTTTGTATTTGCAGATGTACGGAAAACATATTTCATCTGTTTTAAAAAACTGTGATGAATGATTTGTGCGAGGCAGGCAACTCATTACTTGGATCTGAGCAAGTGCCAGTCTCATTGCCTGCTAATTCGTATTTTCTCCTTTTCTTTTTACAGCTGAACCTGCAGACCTCTTGAAGGTATTAGATTTTCATAATTTACCTGATGGTATAACAAAAACAACAGGGTTTTGCACAAGCAGAAGATCTTCGAAAGAAGCAGATGTTGCTTACAGAGTAACAAAAGATGCTCAGCTTAGTGCACCGACAAAGCAGCTGTATCCTGGTGAGTCCGCAGCTTTTTATCTGTCGTATGGAAATACCTGCTCCTTTTCTCAGATTCTGCAGGCACAGATGGGGCACTGTGCAACTCCTTCATTTCCCAAGTGGGCTTGCCTGCTCCCTTGGCAGGGAGCAATTCTGCTGTTTCAGGGGGCTGCAGGCTTTCAGCCGCCACATAACGCTGCAGTAAGTTGTTCTTTTATCGTTGCGTTTGCACGTGGGGGTGGGTTTCACTGCAGAAGACGTGGCCAATGCCTTACATCTGTTCCCTCCTATAACAGAAGGTTTCTACTGTCTCATTATCACACAGTGACATCCAGCTGGGGAGAGAGACTTGGAAGATGCAAAGGAACGCAGACCGTGTTTTGTTCTGCGTTTGTGGAGTGCCAAGCACAGTAGGGTCTTACTCTGTGGCTGTGGTGTCTCTCATAATACAAATAATCACCATATAAAAATAATAGACTGCCCCACAAGAACAGATGTCCCAAGGAAGTCATTTGAAGAAATCAGAGGTTCATTAGAGAAAGCCACTAAGGTGCAGGAGTTCACAAAGCCCTCGAAGAGCGCGAGGGCTGCTGGCCATTTGGTGGGTCACTGAGGATGTACTGGGGTTTGTTAATTTTTCAGGCCAAGGGACAGTCACTACTGTAGAGTAAAATGTGCTTGTAAAACGACTGGACACGTTACGGACCCAAACTGCTTGCTGCCCAAGAGCATCACTCTTGAACACGTAGTCACCATCAGGAGTCTCCCTTCCACAGCCATACGGGAGCTCTGCCGTATCCCCATTTTACATGGGGGGGTGCAGGGATGCTGGGAGCATAGGCATGATAGGACTTTCTCAGTTTGGTGTGAAAAGTGCCTCTGAGGAAGGTTTAGCAATGAGGCAGAAGGACTCTGCCCATCGCTCATCTGAGGCAGTAGATGATTTGAGCAAAACAGACAGACACACACGTTCTCCTTCCGTGTTCGAGAGACAATTAATGACACAAAATGTATTAGCTAAATCAGAGGTAATGTGGCATGCCCACGCCACTACCAATACTTTTTAATTAACATGCTGTATCTATCAGACCCAGCCTTAAATGAGGACTCTGAGGCTGGACTGCCGATGCCCTTGCATCCTCCAGTTTTGTATTTCCTTCACTGCCGGTGTTGTTAAGGTTATTTTCAGGCTTAATGATTATCCTGCTGTGACAATAAGCAGGTGAATTATATTTAATCCGTGGTGAGCAGGAGCATACCCTGTCTCTCACATACAAACCGAGAACCTGACATGAAGATGAGGGCAGCCGTGCCTGGGCTGTGGGCTGGTAGCCCTCCATCGCATGGTCAACCCTTAGCGGAGGAGCTGCTCAGTTCTGCCTAAAGCCCTCTTGCAGTGTCTGCAGAAGCACAGAACAGACCCTAAATTTGTCTTTATTGCTGGCCAGGGCAAGACAGTCCTTTCTGAATATCGAAAATACCATCATGTGCCCAACTGTACCTCTTGGCCAGGTTGTACCTCCATGTCACGGAGGATTGTGCCTGTGGGTATGGGGAATTCCAGGGCCAGGCTGCAAGGGCCCTGCAACGGCCCCCAAATCATCCATCTGTCCCAAGGCAAGATCAGCTCAACTGAATCAGCGTGCATTTAACTGCTTTCGCATACTCTCTTTCTGTGTGTCTGAGATGACTCGAAGTTTTGGTCCAACTGGTATCTTCAGGCTCAGAAGTGCTTGAAGGACATGGTTCCAATTTGGAATATGCAACTGTAGTGGATTTGAGAGCTTTCCAGTAGTTGTGTAGGCACTGTGAAATCCTGCCTGATCGCCTTCGTGTTACGGAAACCAGCAAACAGTGGTGACCCCAAGGACGGACTATCTCCCAGCAAGGAGACTGGATGACGTCACGTATGACAAAGGTTACCAAAACAAGACAGCCTGCCGAACTGAACTGTGGTTGTAGGAGAAAACTCAGCATTGTAGGAGACTTTCTTGCTTTTGTCCCACCTTTGTACATCCTCATTGAGTTCTTGGTTTGCATCTTCTGTCTTCCTTGGGTGAGAAGATCTGGATGGCGTTTCCTTGCTGTCATCAACCAACTTTTCAATCCTTTTTCCATCTGGACAACCATGGGATGATTGAAGCAGCTCCGTCCCTCTCTGGAGGCTTCTGAAGTCATTGAATCTTCTCTGCTGCTTGCTAGGAAGCAGGGAGGGAAGAGTGAAGTGAAGAACCCCCTGGCGTGTTCCATCAGATCAACAGATGTTTTCTCAGTACAGCTCCATGACTAGATGTGACTTCAGCTCACACCACCAAATGAATGAGAGAGGAGATAAAGATAACAAAGTAATTGCAGTGCAATGTACCAGCAGAAATGTGGGTTTAGTGATTTCACATTAGCAGGCGGGTGGGTTGTGGCATAACTCTCCCTCTCCGCTGTAGAGCACCCTAGGCAAACGTACACTGCACATAATATTTTGTGTTAATTAGAAGTCGGCGCTTTGCTAAGATGGTAATTTTATGGGCTTTGCATTCTGCTTCCACAGCCACAGCCAGCAAAGCAAGATTATATGTATATATAAAAGCTTGTCTGTTTTTTCAAGCCCACAAGAGTGAGAAAATCTGCTGAGATGCTCTTTGTCCTTGCTCCCTAAATAAGTTCTGCTTCCCAGCAAAACCATGCTCTTCCAGCAGAGGCAAGAAAGGCAAAGTTTTCAGTGGCAGCCAGCAAAATGTCACTTGCATTCTTCTAGCAAACTCTGTATTCTCCACGCTGCCTGTGGGTGTCTGCATATATATATATATATACATTTAAGCGCTCAAAAATCTCTATTATAGCTTGAACAGTCGACTCTGAGGAAAACATGCCATGCCAAAATTGAGAGGCTTCTGGGATGAAGAAGTTGGTGACGCTGTTGAAGAGCTGTTTTCCTTTGAAAAGTGGCTCTGGAAATGACACCATCTCGGACAACAGATCTGCTTTGTGTTGGTGTCAGGAACTGGATCAGCTCATTGGTTTTGCTGATTTTTTTTTTTTCTTTTTTACTGTTGAGCAGCAAAAGCTTTCCTGTCCTTCCCAGATCAGCAGCAGGGCTCTTGATTTTGGGCTGTGTTTGGATACACCTGCAGGATCTGGGTGAGGAAGAGGTCCCAGCTGTGCCAATGTTGAAGACCATGAGGTTGCACAAGAACCTTTAATCCCTGGTCATGGTGCTCAGGAAGGAAGCAGCTCCTCCTGACTCCGTGGGAATGCGTATTGGGGCGTACCGGAGACGCAATCTGCTCACGCGAAGCTGATGGCATCGGTGCGTGGGGTGGAGGGATCTTCACCCACCCCGGACCTCCTCAGCTCTTTCCATGGCTCTGTCTGCAGAATTGGGGTCTTAACCCTTTGCTGCCTCACAGGCGGTTGCACGTAGTGAATTTGAAAGGACTTGGCCGTGGGGTAAAAAGAGCAATGCTGGAGCCAAATTCAGCATCGGTGCAGTGCCGTTAAGCGAAGGGATGGATGCGTGCAACACCTCTCAGCGTGAGCCCATGTGAAGAAGTGAACAAATAGAAGGGCTTAATCCCAACCCCGTTGTTGGAGGGGCGTCTCCATTGTCTTTAAGGGGATTTGGGTCAATTTCTATGGGCTTCATATATTTATCATGATGTATTTATTAGCATTGCTGCCTGTGTGGATGCGTTTTCATACATCATTTAATAGCCTGGGTCATTTCTAGCTATGACAGTGAAGGCTTTGTTATTTTGCCAGGACAGCAGAGCAGTAACAGAGTAATGTCAGCTATAATTCATCCATTATGGTTATTTGGGTTGAGAAACTCGCATCACCATGGAGACATTTTAATAATAATGAAAAAAATTAAAAGCAGCTTTTTAATGAGTTGGCAGCTTGTCCAAGTTGAAAGGTACTGTATTGTGGATTCATAATGAAATTTTGGACATGAACTATTTTACATAAAAGGCCCAAAACTGTAGCCTGTAATTGGAACCAGGAAGGCGTATGGTCTTGATTCAGTGCTACGGGAGGATTTGTGTACAGCAGGAGGGAGATAAAGCTCAGTGCATCCTATGGGAGGCCCAGGAATCAGATGCCTGCCTTTGCCAAATATCTGGGTCTGCATCCGAGGGTGAAATCAGGCTATATTCCCGGCATTTAATTACTGACTGGGAGTCCTCTGTTCAGAGTATGGCTTATATGCTTCTTCCCAAATATTGTTTAATTAAGGTGGGGGATATTAACTCGGTGCAAACACCACGTGGCTCTGGAGGTACCCTTGGATGTCCCACTTGGTGTCCTCTGTTTGGACAAGCTGTGGCAGCGCTCGGTCCTGATGCAGCCCGGGCTGCTCGTGCCTCCTGCCCGGTGGCGCAGCCCCGTGCTAGGCAGCCAGATGCATTTTAAACGCTGGTTTGTTAATAAAAGTTAAAACAACTCCCAGGCAGAAGAGGAGAGGGTGAGCGCATGGGCTCTTTGCGTTGGAACTTGCTAGCTTTGCTGTGGCTGGAAGAATTCCCCGCTCCCATGTTCCCAGTCCCCTCCCTGGGTCAAAATCCCTTATGCAGCCCTGGGATGCCATCTAAGAAAAGCCTAAAGGGGCAAAGGAAATCTATTTGAAGGTTATGGGCACCGAGCTTGACATTTTTTGTGGGTTTTCTATGGCTGTGGATCTGCAGTTTAAAAACGATCCATTGTGTCGCTCCCTCCCCTGCACGCCGCCGGCTGCCACACACGGAGCTCGTCCCAGCGCACGCACCCCCGCCGTGCCCATGGCGGGGCTGCCCCACTTTACTCTGCCCGGCCGTGGTTTAAGATTTCCCAAGCAGATACCCAGGGGCACAATGCAATCCTTGTTTTTGAAAGCCTGGACCTTAAAGGAGAGAGACCCCTGCAAGTCTCACCGCTGTTGCAATGCAGCATCCGAGGAGGTTCTGCCCTGTAGGTACCCTCCATTTCAGTAGGTCCCATCTTCAATAATAATTTGCTCAAGAAAGCTCCTTTAATGCTTCTGGTCTTTAGAAGATGTCCCGTTTGGGATGTGCACCCAGGCTTTTCGGTTTGGGTTAATCTTTCTGGTCTGAATGGCAGAGAAAACCCAAACGGAGGCGTTTTATCCTCCACAGGGTGTGACTCGAAGCCCATATTGACCTGAAGTGCATTCGTCTGGCGCCGCAGGGGTTGAGCCCTCCCCTGTGCAGAGCCTTGCCTCTGTCCTGACCATGCCCACTTGTATGCTGTAATGGCTTTAATCCTCCAAACCCTGCCAAAATGCAGACAGGGACCACCTGAGATCAGGCAGGGTTGCTTTCCTGAGTGGAGAAAAAGTTAGGAAATTTGTTAGATGCTTTTTTAATACGCAGACAAATTAGCATCTCCTCCCCATTGCCAGGCTTATTTCTGTTTTCAGGTTTTTTGTGTCTGCACCAGCCCTGAAAGCCAAAGCCACAGAATGCTCTGTTCTCAGCTGGAATAGACAAAACCTGATGCAACTTCCCCACTCCCTTAAATAAAACCCTTCAATATTGTGTGTGCCTAACTGGCACGGGATGCTTGATTTCCGCTGTCCGCCTGACATCTTAATTGGAGACCTCATGATATATGAAACAAAGCTTTTGCTTTGCCTCCTAAAAAGCTCTAGGGCACGCTAGGGAAGGGTTAGGTGCAAATAATACAGATTTAAACAAATAGTTTTTTTAAAACCTCTGTTTCCCCAGTGCTATGGTCTCATCCCAAACCAGTAGACCCCTCGCCATCCTTTGCTTGCAAGGTCAAATGTGGGGTGGCTTTTGGCTCTGTGCCAGATTGCAGTAAGGGCTGGAAAAAGGCGTTCTGGTCATAAATGAGCGATCCGCAGAGGTGCTCGGTTCTGTGCTTGAGTTTTTGATGTGCTGTTAGAGCAGGTAGCCCTTGGGGGACGCTGCTCTGCGCTGGCTTTGCTGGTGCAGTCTACTTTGGGTTGCAGCCCATCCCAGCCATGTACTGCAGTAGGCTTTGGGGGAAAGCCAGATCTTCACCTGGCAACTAAGATGCTGCCCAAAATAAATTTTTAGGGCTGATGTGCACACAACTGGAGGGTTAAACCAGTGGTCGTCCCATGGGTCGTTAGACAACAGGACTGTTTCTGCAGGGATTATTTTTCAAGGAAACCTGACTAACCTCTTTGCTTTTCCACTCCAGCTTCCCCATTCCCAGAGGACTTCTCCATTCTAACCACTGTAAAAGCGAAGAAAGGAGGTCAGTCCTTCTTGATCTCAATTTACAATGAGCAAGGGATCCAGCAAATTGGTGTGGAGATGGGTAGATCTCCTGTATTCCTGTATGAGGACCATACAGGAAAGCCAGGCCCAGAAGACTACCCTCTCTTTAGAGGCATTAACCTAGCAGATGGCAAGTAAGTGAAATTTTGTGCGCAAAGGAAAAAAAAAAACAGTACGTTGTTTATATCAATACCAGCATGTTGAACGTTGTGTAAAATAGGAGTCGTATATATGAACGTATACACACACCTCTGACTACTGGCAAGTTCTTGAACTTTGACCTTTGGTGAATAAATACTGCACATATATAAAATGTGAATTGCATACCAGTCAATGCAAACTGCTGGGCACACGTGGGGATAGGAACACTGTTGGCTTTTGCTGCAAAGGGCCTTAAGAAGTCAGTCTGTCCTGCAAAATCCACCCCGAGTCTTTTATGGGACACAGGGAGGGTGGAAAAGGGGGATAACCAGGGAGTTACCGGTTTGGTTCTTTCCTCTGCCTCCTGTCGAAGCCAGAACTTGGCACTCGCCTACCGGTTCTGGAGGGGTGAGAAGTGAACGGCATCATCTGTCAGTGCAGCCTTTCTATTTCAAATGGAATCTTTAGGGTCTGCCTAAGAATGGTTTTCATGTGTTTGCAAATGATGACTGGCATGGAGGTTTGCAGGACATAATTTGATGAAAGTTTCGCTCTTATACAATAATTGGCTTGGTTTTGAAAGCCCAAGGCTCTCGTTAACGCATTTGTGGACTTGTGTTCTTCTAGGTGGCACCGAGTAGCTATCAGTGTGCAGAAGAAAAATGTCACCTTAATTTTGGACTGTAAAAAGAAGATAACCAAATTCTTGGACCGAAGTGACCATCCCATCATTGACGTCAACGGCATCATTGTATTTGGCACAAGGATATTGGATGAGGAAGTCTTTGAGGTAAGTCATGGCAATGAACAGCTCTGGAGATGTTCTGTGGAGGTTCTGGTTGATGAGGTACTTACAGCTCATTTTTGAAACTTGTATCGGATTTTTGTGTAATAGAAGACTGTTGTATGTAATTTAATTTTTTTTAAAGTTTTTGTTTTGACTAGGTAAATAGTTTCTGTAGTAACGATGAAAACAGGGGGCCAAATGACCTGCTGGAGTGAGCTCTTCTGGTTCTCTGGTTTCATGTCCTTGCTGGGGTTCTAGAGCAGCCCCTGCACTGGGATTTTGTAGGTCTGAAGCTCTTGTGCTTGTTGAGCGTGGGAAGGGCTCAGGGGGTTTTCATTCATCCCCGCATTACAATTTAGGTAAAGTTGCAGGGGCAGTAAATGAAGGCTGAGGAAAGCAGCTCCCTTGCAAGTCACAGTTCACTTTTGGGCTACGGAATTTGCTCTTTTCCCATGCGCTGGCCACTGGTTCTTGGTTTCTTGCACCGTGACATAAGGGGACTCTCCTCGACAGCTTGTTTGGCAGCCCTGTCACCTCCCACACAGCGACTGCTTTTAAAAAGCAAACCAAGATCGTGATGGGTGGAATGTTCCCATGAGCTCCTCTGATTTAAGCAAAGAGATAGAGGGTTATTTATAGACGAGGTACATATGGTAGAAGTTCTTCCCATAGTTCAGCAGCTAGTTTAATATATGCATTTCAATAGCAATCTCAACTTCTGTGGTCTGCTGCACTTCTGAGGCTTTCATGTGCATGAGAATCTTGTCCCTGATCTCTCTTGCAAGCTAGAATCGCTTCCCTGAAATCGGCGCCAGTGCAGTGGAGTGGAAACTAAGACCCATTGATCCCTCCCGCCTGGCTTTTATCGCACGGATGGGGAGGAAGAGCTGCATCTCATGGGCCTCCCCGGCCCAGCAAGGGGATGGGGAACATCTCCTCTTGGTGGATAATTAGAGCCGTAGCGAAGCCAGCTCTTGTCTGCGTTTTGCTGTCACTCGGAAGGAAAGTTCCAGTCTGTTTAACATTATCAACATCTGGGAGCTGGTCTGCTGTAAACAGAGCAAGAATGCATGGGCTGAACGCTGCTGCCAAAATCCCAGTTACGGAGTTAGAGCTGAATCTCTAAGTTGTATTAAATTAATAGACGATCCCTGGGAAGTTTAACAATTAAAATGGAAAGTAAAAGCTGGGTTTAGTGGGCACTGGAGTGTCTTTCCCAAATGTTGAACGTTCTGCCAAAAATTTCAGCAGTCGCACTGGATGCCATATTTTAAGTGGAGTTGTTATATAAAGTGGTGAGCTTTTCTGGGGACCAGGGATCCAGCAGATCCATGCAAAGAACTTGGTATCATATCAAAACTGGATAAGAAACCTGCACTTCAGACTGCTTCATTTTGCAAAGTACCACCATTTCCATAACTGCCCCGAAGCTTGAGATGTTCCCTGGTGGCTTTTAGTGCTCTCCTGGATTTAGGACTACTGAGTCCTCTGCCAGGAGAGGGGACACACATTCATGGGTGGCAATGCTCTCCCAGCTCCACCATTAGCCCTTCCCATGGGGCTGGCCACGACTCCCTCGCTGAAAATCACAGAATCCCAGCATGGCCAGGGTTGGAAGGGACCTCGGGAGATCACCCAGTGCCACCCCCCTGCTCAAGCAGGCTCACCCAGAGCAGGGGGCACAGGACAGCGTCCAGGCGGGGGTTGAATATCTCCAGAGAAGGAGACTCCACAGCCCCCCTGGGCAGCCTGGGCCAGGGCTCGGGCACCCTCAAAGTCAAGAAGTTCTTCCTCATATTCAACTGGAACCTCTTCTGCTTCAGTTTGTGCCCATTGCCCCTTGTCCTGGTGCTGGGCACCACTGAGAAGAGTCTGGCTCCATCCTCGTGACCCCCACCCTTGAGATATTTGTAGGTGTTGATGAGGTCCCCTCTCAGCCTTCTGTTCTCCAGGCTGAACAAGCCCAGCTCCCTCAGCCTTTCCTCCTAGGGGAGACGCTCCAGTCCTCTCGGGGTCCAAGCTCCAAGGGCTTCTGAAACCTCCATGGTCTTGGGAGGTGGGGTAAAAGGGAGCAAGTGTTCCCCTCCGCTGGAGCCTGTGGCCTGTTCTGGGTAGAAGATGCAGCCACAAGATCATTGCAGGCACTTACTGAGAACTGGACGATGAGCAAGTATTTGTGTTACACCAAATGTACTGACACTGTACAGCGTGTACGTTAAAAAAACCTCGCTAGGTCTGGTATTTGTCCTTTTTTCTTTTGTCATCCTCAGCGGACAAAGAGGGGTTTCAGCCTACCGGCACACGCTAATCAAGATACCAGCGGCTTTAGACTGAATGTAATTAATAGGTTTTATGAAGGCAGTGGACTATAACCTAATTTCCTTCATATCTCAGCAACTTAATTTCCTTTGGCCCCTCCTTTCTTCTTTCTGCAGCCTAAGCAGAAACTGTGGAGGGAAAAATGTGGCTCAGAACAATGGGAGATGGGGAGAAACTGTTGGAAGTTCAGTATTCCTGGAAAGCTGGTAATTTCTGGGCCAAACGCAGAACGATGGGACGAAGCTGCTGCTGTCCTGTAGGCCACTGCTCTGTAAACCTCAGCTAACGAGATGTTCCCCAGTGTTTTCTGCACCCGTGGGGATGCCTGGCTCTTA
This sequence comes from Butorides virescens, assembly GCA_017310255.1. Lineage (NCBI taxonomy): Eukaryota > Metazoa > Chordata > Aves > Pelecaniformes > Ardeidae > Butorides > Butorides virescens. The sequence goes on along the minus strand of JADKXX010005338.1, from coordinate 12,967 downwards.
CATGTTTGTCGGTTTTGCCTGCAATTAAAATAACGCAATTAGCTGGGAGTGGGCTGGAAGGCAGCGTTGGGGGGGGGCGACTTCGATGGGCTGCCTCAGCACGAATCGGCAAGAGCTGGAAGTGGTGGGAATTCAGATCCTCCTTGTACAAGGGCTGAAATCAAATAAACCCCCAAACACTTTTTTTTGTTTTAAAAGTTGTAATTATTTAAGCTCTGGGTCTAGGCGGGGTTGCAAGCGGAGCAGCTCTGCTGCATTTGTCGATCGAGCGCCTGGATGGGGACTCCCTCGCTCGTGCTCTGATGCAGAAAAAGCCTGGCAGGAAAGGTTAGAGGAGTTTCAAAATATTTCTCTAGCACAACATTCTTCCAGTGGAAAAATGACTTCCTCTCATTAAAATTCAATTAGTTCAGAGGGCTGTGTGGATCCCTCTGTACGGCTGGGGGGGGGTGTGCTGGGGAGGTTTGAAAAGAGGCCAAGCCTGGAGCCTAGGTTATACAAGTTAAGTTTTGTGCTGAGCTGTTGTTCAAAACAGAAGTTTACAAATGTCAGGACAGGCTCTCGCACCGGGGTTGGGAAGTGGCGTCCGGCTTCAAGCTGTGACCGAGAGGATGCTGTTGTGAGACAGCAAAAGGGCTTTTTGCAGCGAGAGAGGGAAAGCGAAAAGAAATCGCCCACGGCGCAGGATAAACACTTTCTCTCTGCTTGCAGGCTGTAGTAAGCAGCGTTCCCGTGGCTACATCAGCGCGGGGAGGAAGTCAGGAGACATGTGAACGTATCTCACTTTTTAGAGGGATTAAGTGTTTCTTTTGATGGGCTCTTTTTTTTTTTCAATATGCATTACAAACCAAATCCTAGCACAGTCTAATGGTTTAGGCGTAGGAACGGAGGGAGGCTGAAGTTTGGGAAAGTCCCTTTCCCAGACAGCAAAGCGTTTTCTGCCCAAACCCCAGGGGGGACTTTCTGAACCACCCTGGTGCTGCGATGGCCCTGCTCCTGCCGCCGCGCCGCAGCGACGCACCGCGGGAGCTGCCTGTTCACTGCCCACCAGCTATTAGAGTCATAGAATCACTTTGGTTGGAAAAGCCCTTTAAGATCATCGAGTCCAACCTTTAACCTCACCCTGCCATCCCACCACTAAACCCTGTCCCTAAGCACCTCATCTGCCCTTCTTTTAAATACCTCCAGGGATGGGGACTCGACCACCTCCCTGGGCAGCCCCTTCCAGAGCCTGGCAGCCCTTTCGGTGAAGAAATTTTTCCTAATGTCCAACCTAACCCTGCCCTGGCACAGCTTCAAACCATTCCCCCTCATCCCATCACCCATTACCATGGAGAAGAGGCCAACCCCCACCTCACTACAGCCTCTTGTCAGGCAGTTGTAGAGGGCGATCAGGTCTCCCCTCAGCCTCCTCTTCTCCAGACTGCAGGACTCCTCTTCCCAGATTGTGGGAATTGCCTTTTTTTTTTTGTGCAGCATCCCATCAGTTCTTGCCTGGATAACAAGAAACCTGGAGGAGTGAGCCCATCTCTGCCGGCAGCAGCGTGTCGATCCCGGGGCTGACCCTTTGCGCTGGTCCCCGGCAGCCTGGGCTGCTGCGAGAGCTGAGAAGTCGTTGAGCGCTTGTCAGGGTGATGCTTTGCTCACTTGAGGGTTTGCTTAGAATCATAGAATGTTTTGGGTTGGAAGGGACCCCTAGAGGTCACCCAGCCCAACCCCCCTGCAGGAGCAGGGACACCTTGAACCACATCAGGTTGCTCACAGCCCCGTCCAACCTGGCTTTGAATGTTTCCAAGGATGGGGCCTCCACCACCTCTCTGGGCAACCTGTTCCAGTGTTTCACGACTCCCATTGTAAAGAATTTCTTCCTTATATCTAGCCTAAACCGACCCTGTTTTAGTTTGAAACCATTACCCCTTGTCCTGTCCCAGCTAGCCCTACTAAAAAGATTTTCCCCATCTTTCCTATAGGCCCCATTTAAGTATTGCTTGGCTGCTACACACACGCTTCTGGTGCATATTGTACCCATCAACCATGGCTGTGGGCTAATTTGGGTGCTTTGTGGGCTTTCATCTGAGATTGTCCCCGGTAGATGCTCATGCCAAGGAGTTCCTGCTCCGTGCACAACTCGTCGCTGGGTTCAGGGGACAGCACCTATCTCCCTGGGGCTTGTTCCTTCCATCAGGGTGAGCAATCAGGCTTGAATATGGTCTCTCCCACCCCCAACCAAAGCCTGGCAAGGCTTTGACATCTTTAGCCAAAACAGGGTGCAGCTCGCTTAATCCCTTTGACCACCATGTCCCGGGACCATGCAGGTGGCACCTCCCCGTGGGGTAGCTTTTCCAACCTGCTGTTTGCTCTGGTGGTCTGGTGGAAAATCAGTTCAGCTGGCTCGGAGCTGAAGAAGTTTTTCTGATTTAGCAGATGTGGGTTGAAACAAAGTTCAGGTCCTGGCTCGGAAAGGTCGCTGGTGCCGCGTTTCGGTCCCAGCAGCGTCTGTACTACGGCAGCGAACAGGGAAATCCCATCACCCGCAGCTGGAGGATCTGTATGAATGGAAAGTGCTGCACAACGTCTGTGGCAGGTGAATGTTGCTGACGCTGGGCTGGATGAGGTGAATTTAACCTCTTTGCAATGGTGCTTTGAGGCATCTCATGTAATCCCGTGGAAGTTTGGTTTCTGCAGTCGTGTGTGGCCCAGCCCTGTGTTACTGCTTAGTGTTACTCTGTAAACCAGCACTTAGCAGCTGATGAACAAAATGAAACTTGTCCACACCTTACCAAAATCCCAGATAGGCGATGTCTTCCATATTCCTGCTGCAAATCCCATTTCAGCTTCTGATTTCTCAGGAAGAGACTGTTTGTGAGGTTCTGGCCAGCAGAGCTAGCACTGATGTCGCTAAAATTGTGGTGTGGATATTTGTAAAAAAAAAAACCCCACAAACCAAAAACAAAACCCCCCAAAAACCCAAAACCAAACACCAAAACCAAGCAGGTTTGGGTAAAACCACTGAGGGTACCTTAGTAACAAGTGAGTACATTTGATGTAAATTATTTTTGGTTCATCTGTTTATAGAGTTTTGTAGGGTTGTCCTACAAGGTTGGACATTAGGAAAAATTTCATCACAGAAATGGCTGTTAGGCTCTGGAATAGGCTGCCCAGGGAGGTGGTCGAGTCCCCATCCCCGGAGGTATTTAAAAGAAGGGCAGATGAAGTGCTTAGGGACAGGGTTTAGTGGTGGGATGGCAGGGTTAGGGGAATGGTTGGGCTTGGTGATCTTAAAGGGCTTTTCCAACCTAGACAATGCTGTGATTCTATGATAAGGTCGCTGGTGTTCTGACCTTCTGGAAGTAGCATTGGTGTGCAGTAGTGTCTGGTATTGGTGCAGATGAAATTCATTTTCCCATAAGTGGTAGAGCTCAGTGTAAGTGTACATTGCTTTTTAAGCTTTGTGTCTCTTGCTGTGGGCTCCTCTGGAGACAAGAGGAGCTTATTTTGTCCAGCTAAGCACCACAACTGTCTCATGGGTCTAGTTGGTACTGTAAAACCAAGTGGGTTTCCTCTGATCCTGCCAAACAAGGTACAAAGTGGTCTTGGACGCCGGCAGACCCCGTTCTGCCAAGGCAGTGAAAGTATTTGCTCTGAGCTGATCCCAAAGCTCGTCCTGGGATGCGATGGGGCGCGCTGCTGGGCTTTGGATGATGCTGAAAGGACGGTGCTTTTTGTGTTCTCTTTCCTCCTTTGTGTTTCTGAAGACCACTGGTGAAATCAAGATATCAGAAATGGAGGGAAAGCAATTTGTGCTGGGGCGAGCCAGAAAGCCCGGGCACGATGCCAGAGGTGCTCTTAGGGCCGCTGAGTGTTTCAAGGCGCAAGAAGACAAAGCAGAATGGATGCTGCAGTGCTCTTAGCCGAGACATCGGGGCTGCCCAGGTGCTGTGCTGCTCTTGGGTTGAAATGCCAACTCTTTTCATCTTCTGGCTTGTTTACCCTTAAACAATTATCACTGTGCTTGATAATCCTAGATTTCATTTCACTATTGTCAGGGTTTTCGCCCTCCCTTCCCATGCTCTTGGCTGTAGCATTTCCAGCCCTGGAAAGCGCTCTTATTTTTAAAGTTTCTGTATGGGTTTTTTTGTTTGTTTTTTTTTTGGACACCTCCGAGGTTAGAAGATTGGATCAATAGCTTTTGCTTTAGCGGGAGCTGCACAAATGAAAATAAGGCTCTTATACATGTGGTATTTTTTGGTGTCTGAGGTTGGAGAGATTTAGGGCTCCCTTTTTGCAGGCGGATCTGCTGTTAATATATCAAAATCACCTCTGTCTACTATCGCCAGAGGATAGCTATGCCGCTAGTACATTGGGGAAAGCCAGATTGGTGGTAACTGCAATATTTGCAGACTTTTTCAGCTCAGGGTGCAAACGTGCAGTGGGAGCCTCAGCTCTGAATCCCAGCCCGATTCGCATCTAGACCCGAGCTTACCCCGGCAGGGCTGTCCTTGCCGTTCCAATTTGCAGGAGGCCCTCGTGCAAGTGCAAACAGGGCGGTGGCGAGGTACGGACACAGGGGAACGCTTATTGCTGTGTTTATGGGAGAAGCAACAAGGCCCCCGATATCCTCAGACCAGAAGCATCTTAATGGCTCCACTGAGCTCGGCGAAGCTTCTCAGGAGTCTGGCGCTGAACCCATCGTGTTCTGCAAGGTCTGGGCTTAGTCCAGAGGGTCAGGAAGCAACTGGGCAGAGCTCATGCTTATTAAGTTTTTGTTAACCTTCAAAAAGCAGGTTTTAAAATTGATTAGGGTTCGTTACTCGTGTGAATTTCTCCGTCAGGATGCACCACAGATACATGCTCCCGTGTATTTTCCCTACCTCGGCAGACTGCTGAGAGAAGCTGATTTACAGTTCTGGCTGCCGGCTTCCCCGGCCCTGCCAAATCTGATTTCACCTCTTTCGCTGTAGAGCCTTTCGGGGAGTGCAAAGAGGCGATGTTTTACACCAGCAGCGTATACCATGGTGTGAGATGATGGAAAATAAAACATTCTGAGCCAGCATTAGGGTTCTTTATTGAAGATGTCTGTAGCTTTCCCCAGTCTCTTAATAATTTTCCATTTAGTTGCTGGTTTTCTCGTCATTTCTTCTGCTTTTGGGTTTGGTTTTTTTTTTTTTTCAAAGGGATCCTCTTTAACAAAGTGGTGCACTTGAGACATATGGATTAAATCACAGAGCTAGGCTCTTCCAGAAGAGCAATGCTGCCTAGAAAATGTCTACAGTTATTGGAGATTGTGCCTCTGGAGGGGTTTGCAGTTAATGGTGAGCTTTTTATGCCAGTCTCCGAGCGATGCAGTCAGCCTAATCAAACCCCAAACGTGACATTAGGCTCTGGTTGGCAAGGTCTTGCACGCAGCATCGTCTTCCCCAGGTACCTCGCCCGGATTTATCAGTGCGTCTGTACCGAGCCAGGGGCAGGACCAGATCCAGAATAAGAATTGCAAAACAGCTTGTAAAAGTTAATCTGTGCTTCAGGTGGTGGCGTTTGAATCCTGGACTGACAACCCTTTCATCTGACCTCTGTCTGCCAGGCACCAGCAAGGAAAGCGAGGGTTTGGGTGGAAGCATGGCATTAGTTGTTTGCATATGCATTGCTCGAGCTCTTGTTTTTCATTTCGATTTGCTGGGTAATTGGCGGTTCAACCATCTGGACTGCAGTCAGGCTCTGTGACTGGCTCGGGGTTGCCTGTAGTGATGTAGCCTTATTAGTCACGATTACAAAGTACGCGTATTTAATGTTTCTAAGGGCTTTTTTTTTGATTTTTCGGGGTTGGGTTTTTTATATTCTTTTTGGTCGGCGGTAAAATCCATTTCATAAACTGTACAGACCTGGGCATTGGCATGCGTAGGTCATCACTGCAGTTTGCTGCTATCGAAAGCCTTCGGGCCTCTGGGAGCACGCAGCGTGCGGGGAGATGCGCTTTCTGGTTCAAACAGAACATAAAAGTGCTTTTATTGCTGTTTCACAGCTATGCAGCGCGTGGTTTATCTCCTAATGTGGCCAGATTCAGTGTCAGCCTAGGGAGCCGCATGGTCTTGCTGCTGTTTGCAGTTTGGCCGGGGTCGAGCCCCGGTCTCACAGGAGGACCCGCACGGGTTTAGTCTCTGGCTGGGCACTGTTGACGGTTGCCTTCAAGGTGATGGATGTCTCTGGGTGGGGGCTGCTTCTAACATCCAGTGATTTGTTGTGTCAAATGGGGTTCTCACTGGTGGGAGTACGCGTTTCCATTTTAGACGTCGCTGTTAGTTAATGTAAATAACCCTCCCCTGGATCTGTGCACTTGGTGAGATACGGCATCGGCTGTAGTGGAAAAATAAGGTAGAGCTGATGGCCCTTAAGCCATCCTGATCTTATTTGAGGTAGCGATAAGGGGAAGCTGTGGTTATGTTCCCTGTGTCCAGCAGAGGAGATAAAAGGAGGACTGTGTCCAGTTCTGGGCTCCCCGGTTCAGGAAAGATGAGGAACTCCTGGAGAGAGTCCAGAGGAGAGCAACAAGGATGATGGGGGGACTGGAGCATCTGCCCTAGGAGGAAAGGCTGAGGGAGCTGGGCTTGTTCAGCCTGGAGAAGAGAAGGCTGAGAGGGGACCTCATCAACACCTACAAATATCTCAAGGGTGTGGGTCACGAGGATGGAGCCAGACCCTTCTCAGCGGTGCCCAGCGCCAGGACAAGGGGAAATGGGCACAACCTGAAGCAGAAGAGGTTCCAGTTGAATATGAGGAAGAACTTCTTGACTTTGAGGGTGCCTGAGCCCTGGCCCAGGCTGCCCAGGGGGGCTGTGGAGTCTCCTTCTCTGGAGATCTTCAACCCCCGCCTGGACGCTGTCCTGTGCCCCCTGCTCTGGGTGAGCCTGCTCGAGCAGGGGGGTGGCACTGGGGGAGCTCCCGAGGTCCCTTCCAACCCTGGCCATGCTGGGATTCCATGACTCTGTATGGAAGGAGATGGGGAGAAAGCAGAATCGCAGGGCTCCTGGCAGCGTGTGGCAGCGGCGTGCTTGGCTGCCTGTCCCAGCCTTGGTGCTGGTGCGTGCTCTTCGTCGAGAACGGGGATTTAGTCCTTTCGGCGTCACCTGGACTAAGGGATTTTTAGCCAGTGCTTCGCTGTGCCGCCCCACTTGCGCGGCCCCCGGGGGCAGCTGTGCAGCTTGCCCTGTTTAATACAGAATTCCCTTAGGTCTTGGCTCAATATCTCGAGCGCTGGCGGCGTCAGACAGCGCTGAGGAACCCGGTGGGGAGATGCAGCTTGCAGGGAACCCTGCTCGCCCGTCACGAGCCACCAACCACGGCATGGTGGTGTCTGTAAACGGGGAAAGGCACTCGACGCTTGTTGGGGGGTCCCTCCTCACGATTTGGTTAGCAAAGTGTGGTGAATGCTGAGGATACGGGGCGCTTACCCTGGATTTTCAGGAGTGCTTAATGCCTTCTGCGAGCAGCTGGTGAAGGACAGGGGACCTCAGCCCGGTCTGAGGAGCTTCCCTGTCGGCTCCTAGACAGCGGTCACGATAATAGTGATGTGCTGTGACTCCAGGGGCTGCCAAAGTGGGAAATAAACAAGTTTTTTTATTATTATGGTTCAAATAGGCGGATTTTGGAGCCCGGAGGTTGCCTTACTAGGGACTTCTGCAGGCTAGGTGGTTTGGATGAGCTTTTGGCATTTTGGAGGGGATGGGCAAGGATGCTGGGTGGGAAGCGGGGGGGGGGCTGTCGGTGGGAGGGATGCTGAGCGATCCCACGTGGGACTCTGTCACTGCTGGCGTCTTGGGCCATGACATGGAGAGGACAGGAGGGCTCTTGCCCAACTTTCTCTGGCCGGGGGTACCTCCTGCGGAGTGGGGGAACCGGCTGAAACTGCTAACGAGGAAAACCCGAGTGGTCTCTGGAAGGCAAAGCTCGTCCTTCAGCACGATTTCCATGCAGCCCGGGGGTTGTGGGGTTTGGGGAGCAGAGTCGTGTGCGGTTGTTCCTGACATCCACCTGGCGGCGTTTGGTATTGAAATGCTGGCAGGCAGCAGCCCCGGCAGGCTCGCTGGGCGTGCTGGATGCTGTGGGGTGCAGTGTCATTACTCTTTCAGCTGATGGCTTCGTTTGCAGTTTGCTTCCCCCCCCCTTGGATAGCGGGAGGGAAGAGGAGGAGGAGGAGGAGGGGGGCTTGGTTTCTTCCATGGAAACTCTGAGGTGCGGAAGGCTGATTGCTGAGCCCAGACAGGGTGATGTAATGCTGGAAACCTGCTCCTCTCCAGTGACATCATGCCAAGGTTTGCCGCGGCGGCTGTGGACGCGGGTGTCTGCTGGGAGCAGGCAGCAGGACAGAGCTGCGGGAGCAGAAAAGGCACCGCGCAGGGACGCAGGGTGCGCTAGAAAGGCGCGGAGGAGGAGGGCGAATGGACGTGTTTGGGGAAGATGATTTTCTTCAGCTTGAGCACGGGGGGAAAGCCAGATGCTCGTGCTATTGGGGAGAAGTTTCCAGCTGAACTTTCTTGGCTGCTTCACTCTGCAATATGGAAAAGTGATTACTGAGAGCAGAGAGCGATAGCGTGCCTCTGGCCCCGATCGGTGCATGTTTCCCCTTGCCTGCTAATGTGGGAACCTTGTTCTGTGCAGAAGGTGACACGCCAATTAGTCTTATTTGTATAAAAATGAATTTCTGGAGCAGAAGCCAGTGGACAGGAGAACATACTCTGTCTTCTCGATGTACCACGATCCTGATTGATTTGCACCGTTGCAGCAAACTGTTAGAGCAGGGGCTTGTCTGAGCCAAACTCATGGGAGAGCCACTGTGTTGAGGAAGAGGATGGTGAGCATTGAGCTCTGCAACAAGGTGGTCAGGCAGGGAGATGGGCTTGTGTCCTTGTTGTCCTGGCAGTGCTCAAGCTGATGTTTCTTTTGAAATTTAGGGCTTTATTGGTGGCGTCCTGCCTTTGCAGGACACTGCTTGAAGCCTTCATTTCCCTACGCTGGGGTTTTATGCCCGTAGCCTCTCATTGCAGTGAGGGCAGAGTAAACCCAGCATAGAAAAGACCATCCTAACTAGAAGCCTTTTAGTTGACTTTGTGTTCAACCCATTCCCTTGTCATTTAGCGACGAGCAAATGAAACACATGTTCCTTACACATGGTGAGGCCTTTTTATTTTACTTTTTTTTTTTCTTTTTTTTTTTGAGGCGGTCTGGGCTTCTTGCCAAAGCCCAAAGGAAAATCCTAGCCCACTCCAGACATCCCCAGCGTGCAGGTGTACTACTTACTTTGACAGAGCCGAGCGGGATCGAATGTATATGTTCACAATAAATACATCACCCTGGGGATGGGAGCTGGAAGAGGGTATTCCTAATGACTTGTGCAGAATATTGGATGGGATTTGTGTATTTGTGTGCATGTATGTTTTCTATTCCCTCCAAGAACACGGAAAAAAGTCTCTAACCGTGGGCTCATTGTTCTCCACACGTAGCCCCATACTGGCTGTGGTTCAGGAGGTCAAGTCTGCTTGAACAAACAGTGCTTTGGCCACTGAAGCGAAATGTGTGGGGAGATGAGAGAATTTGTGGTGAATATTACTTTTGTGCACTGTTCTCTGCTCTGGAATGTCTGCAAACATAGCAAGGTTTTCCCGAGGCTTTGATGCCTTGCATAAGTATATTTATCTACAAATTATGTTTACCCTTTTCCAGCTTGCTGTTCAGAATGCCGAAATCTGAGCGGTGATGCTCGGCTACTGCTGGCCGCGCTGGTCACGCTGCAGCCGCTCCTGTTCCTTAACGGGTTTTGTTCAGATAACCACGTTGCTGGGCTGAACTTCACGTCTGCTTTTCTGGCCATAGGAGGTACAAACCCAGCTCCCTTTCTTGGGATGAAAAGCTTGGGTAGTGCCCCAGCTAGGTTTGCTATGGGAGCTACGTGGGATTTTGTGTTTAAATGCCAGAGTTCTCTGAATGCTGAATTTGAGGTGGGAGGTGCAGCACAGGGGTTCTCTTGCAGGAATAAAAAAAAGCCCCAAAATCACCTTTTGTGGACAATTAGCAGTGTTGAAACAATTGCAGGAACACTTTGGAGCATGGAGGTGAGAACATCGACAGCCCAGTTTCATGAAGAAAGAGGGAGATGGGGGGTGCTGCTGCCTCCCTGGGCACGCTCGCCCAGCTCTCCCTTTTCAGCTCTTGCCTGAGCAGCCCTGGCCAAATTTGCAGCCGTGGTGGGAAATAGCAATAGGAACCTGCACTAAAGCTTCCTTCTCGGGTGGTCCCAGCAGATGTGTCCTGCTCCCTGTTCCAGGGTTTGGTGATTGTCGCCAGCCAAATGCAGGAAAATTCTTTCCCAACCAAAATTTGGTGTTAAGTGAAATTCTGAGTGTGTCAGCAGATATCCCCACAGCTAAGCATGTAATCCCACTTATATCCTGAGATAACTTTGCAGCCAGGTCTATTTTCCCCTCCATTCCCTTTAATCCATAAAACCTGGATTCTGTATTTACCTCCTGGGGTAGAAAACATTCCAAGTCCTGATTAAAAGCCTCTGTGTATACAAACCCCTTGATCCTGAGCCACCTTGGTGTGGAGGGCTAAGGATAAGACCTCAGGGTGGATCTTGGGCTTGTGGCGGTGGGGGGGATGGAAAAGCCCATGTGGGGCTGAGAAAACGGCAGCTCAGCTTCCAGATTAATTGAGCTATGAGGGGGAAAAAAAAAAAAAAAAGAGTAAAACCAAGGGGTGTGCAGCTTTTGGGTACCTTGGTACTCAGAGCTCCAGCTGTGGGATGGGAGCGGGAAGCCCTGATGTGCTGCAATGAGCAAAGAGCCTTCAGCGATGGAAGTGAGCCCAGACCGGGGGAGGCTGAGGCTTTCCAAAATGAGCCGTGGGCTTTGGAGCTGTCTGAGGGCTCGCCTGGGGTTTCGTACTGGAGTTTGGGAAGTGTTTAGGGAGCGAGTTGGGGAGAGGATGGGAAACCCACCGAGCAGCGGCGTGGGGCTGCCCCTGGTTGCTGTTCCTGCCCTCGTGAATTGGCTGATGGAGCCGCGAAACGCCGAGTGCTGCATTTGAGCATCGCGGATGGTAATGGCTAGATGCTTGGTGGAGACCTTGGGTTGGATTTCTTTCCTGCTGCCTCCTCCCTTTCTGTACCAAGACTGGCTGCTCCTCAAGTCTCTCTTGAGACTCTTCACCACCTTCCCTTCGCATCTCCCACCTCCATCGTAGCCAGGGGTGGGAACGAAGCCCAAAGCTTTCTGGGTCATTGGGACCAACACCTCCCAGGCAGACACCGCGACCCTGTTTACACAGGGCTGAGTAAAAACTGAGCAACTGCCTCCACTTTGGCTCAGCGCGGCTCCAACAGCGAGCTCTCAAATGTGTAACTTCAGCCAAGAGCTTCGCTTTACTACATATTTTCCACTGTGAGAGAGTCCCCCTTACAATACGCTGGCGTATCCAGCTTCGTGTGGGCGGTGCAGCCAGCAGAAGCTGATCTCGTTCCTAATTTTCCATAGATGAAAGGGAAATAAATCAACGTGAAACCGGAGCCAGGAAACGGCATCGTTCGGCGCGGAGGGGGAAGACACAAAAGAGCAACGCTGCGATGTGCCGTGCCGCAGCTTGTAATGAGGGAGAATCTGTTTTTAAGCTATCCCTTATGGTTCACACATATGTCATTGAAAAATAACTTCTATAGGAAAAAGCCAGCCCTTTAGCTGGGTTATTAGTGGATTATTTGATTTGGATGGAGAGAGGAAACTTGGAATGGTGCGATCAGCCCTTGGTAAGGCGGTGACATCAGGAGATGGAGTTGGATGGGGGAAACGCAGCACTAAATGAAATGGTAAAGAAAATAGGGAACTTGAGTATGTGGTCAGGTCTGCAAGACCACAAGAAGAAACGGGAAGGTTGGGCAGAACTTTGGCAGCCTTGCGGGCTCTAATTTGGGTTTACGTGGAGTTTTTGGAGACTGCATGCTCCCCTCCAGGCTGCATCTCCTCTCCAAGGAAAACGCTGCAATTTCCTCGCTTCGTGTGAGGAACGTAGCCCAGATACAAGGGCGCTGCCCAGGGTTGACCCTCGGGCTGTGGATGGGGACACCAGCCTGGCCATGGGGCTGCTCGGGCCCCACTGCAATGGGGAGGACCTTTGGGTGGTGGGACCTGGAGCCTGGTGGCACTGGGGTGGGGGGAGAGCTGGGCTGCCCTGGGCTACCTGGTGCTCAAAGAGCAGTGGAGGACAAGGGGAAATGGGGACTTGGGGCTCTTCCAGGGATTCCTAATGAATTCAGTGAGGGAAAATGGAGAAAATAACTTTTTTTGAGCCTGTTCTATGGAGCGCGGGATATTGAGCATATGCTTCAGAAAGGCGGTGTTATTGGGAATACACCGGATGCGAAACGAGGTTGTTCTTTCAAAATTGCTCATTGTTTCATCTTCTCCTCTTTCCCTCTCAGCTTTATTAACTGCTGGTTAAAGGGCTGGCAGATCACGATAGACAATGACATCCATTCATTTTGTCCTATTCATTTCTCAGAGGCCTGGGCTGGGCTTTCGTGGCTTTTTTTCTTTTTTTTTAATTTCCATGCTGGACAGGGAAGGTCAGGCTGACACTATCCTCCCTTTATGTAAATGCCTCCCACAATGTGCAGGCTATCAGTTAATGTAGATTTCCAGCAGGCCTGAATGTGAGTTTTGTGGGACACTGCCGTGGGGCCGGCGTCCCGGCCGTGCTGACCTGCGCTGTCCCCTCACCCTGGCCTCGGGGCCCTGACGAAGCAAGTAGCAATTAGCACCCCGACAGAGGGTGGTGATGTGGGTGCAAGCTGCTGCCTGCACCTCCCTGCACCCACCGGAGCAGCAAGGCAGGGTGTGCATGCAGAGAAGGGGGAAATCTATCTTTCTTTTCCTTTTCCTCCTCCTTTCCTCCTCCTTTCCTCCTCCTTTCCTCCTCCTTT